>ML790906.1:173444-198760 GCA_009831015.1 Picea engelmannii | reverse complement strand
CTTGCATTACCTGCATCTATGATTGTACATAATGTGTTTCATGTTTCACTGCTTAAGAAATATGTACCTGATGCTAATCATGTTATCGATTGGAATGTGATTCAGGTAGAACCAAAAGGTGTCCTGCAAGTGCATCCTGTGCGCATAATGGACAGGAAAAGCAAACAACTCTGGAATCGAGCCATAGAACTTGTAAAGGTCCAATGGACCTGGTACGGTCCCGAGGATGCAACATGGGAGCATGAAGAGGTTATGCGGGCAGAGTACCCGCATCTTTTTGAAAATTTTGAAAGACTTGCAGAGACAGTGTGAGTTGCACTGAGGACCGTGTAGAAATAAGGGGAGGGGGATTGTAGTGTTCCCAAGGCTGAGCCCCATTATAAACCATGTTCTGAAAGGAATTGTAACTATGTTTTATAGGCTTGTGAGACAAGTTTTTATAAGCTGGAGGCTTATGTGTTTGTTAGGCCAGGGAGCCTGAGTGTTGTACATGTAATCATGCAGAACAATTAATAAAATATAAATACCGCCATGTGCAGACCGACCACGATGAATGAGTGAAGGGGGACTAAGCATCCATAGAGTGGGCAAGGAATTAGGTGCTGGAAGGTGGGAAAACGGGGCTAAGCATTTGGCCTAGGGGGCTTAAGCCTGGGAATAACAATATTTAATATTATTCCAAAAAGAACATGTGCATTTTATGTTTTCACTTTTATCCCAAGTTCCTGGCAAAGGAAAGCATGGAAAGGGGATGCATGCTGATGGAACACATGCAGTTCCAAGGGTGACAAGTGTCCACCCTAGTGCATGCAAATAATACAACCGAGATGAGCCATGAGAGGGGGGCTCTCTCTCTCTCTCCTCCATTCCACCCGACTACCTGAGCGGGTAGGGAGCACGAAACAATAGGACCGACCCAACCTTTGCAAGAATACCTCGTGCGTTCCTGAGAGTCAGGAATCCCGTGTTGTCTTTGATAGTCCATGCACATCCCCTGTTCGACTGATCGAACCTATGCGTGGAGGCTCTGTCCCGAAGCCATGACCCTGAACCATTCTGCCATTGTTGAACCAGTTGGAAAGCTTGTGTTTGGCTTTGTAAATCCGGTTACACCTCTATTCTGTGAGCCGAGAAGCCTGTGTTGTGTTTGAAGAGCCGGTCTCACCCTCCATTCCGATTCGTGGAGTCTGTGTCGACCCCTGCGGAATTAATCATCACGCATTCTTGTGAACCATCACTGTGAGGCCTCGAGCCATTGACTTAGCCTGTTTGAGAGGCCGTGTTTTTATTTCCAGTTGGCTATGGTGACCACGCAGAGCTGGACTGCCCGTGGCTTGATGGCCAGTGCGAGTTGTGATTGAGCCTGTGTGTGATCTCTCTCTAGGTGAGGGAGGTGGATGTTGTTGGAAGAGGTTTCTTCCAGAGAGTGTCTTGCACCAGCTTCAAGCTCTGAGACTTCCTGATCCAGCTTGTTACCGAGACCCAGAGAGGGAGGTTAGCACTGATGGACTGTGCTTGTGAAGGTGTATACTCCCGGGCGGAACATGCATGTGGGGAATGAGAGTCTGGTAGTAGTGGGCGTAAGATGGCATCCTGGGAAGAATCCTTCTAGATTTTATGTGTCGTTTTCCCTGTAACCTCAGCCTAGCCTAGAGTTCATTGCCTTGGGATGGAGCTTATTCCCAGCTCGGGGGTGACCCATTGCTGAGATGATGAGCAGTGCGGTCTAAGGCTGGGAGGTTCGTGGAAGGCCTGCACTTGGTTGGTGGAATCTACCACTGTTAAAAGATAAGTATCTGATTATGCCTTAATCATGTTTTGCAGGACTGTGCTGCTTATGTTATCATGATTTTCGCTGTGTATATGAATTAATATGGAACACGATGGATTGTTAATTATAGCAGTAAATAATATGTTTTACTCGGTGCTTAAATGTGTTTATTTGTTGAATGCATGTGGATCATATAGTATCTGTATGAGTTAAGTATAGAGTGGTGTTATAATTTTCTTTTAATAGCAATTAAGCCTTAGTAGCAGAAAATGGGCGCTACAATGTCAAATGAAGATTCTTCCCCTCTCACTGGTCACCTTTGAGTTTAAGTCTTGGAGGATGAAGCCTAAAAGGGTTGGTGACTTGCAAAGAGTTGTTTACTATCATATAAGGCACAATCAAGTATTCAAATGATAATGTCGCTTCAATCAAGACTGACTAAATCAGATAGCCCAATGAGTGGAATAATAAATGATACTATGCTTAAAAAATTAATGACAATACAAATATAATAGCACTAGATGATAATGTGTATGCCTCGAAGTAATTAATGAAGTAACAAAGGGATATCGACTGCAATAAGTCCAACAAATCTTTGACATCAAGAACAATTTATGACGTTGATAATAGTTTTTCAAGTGCTAGAAATAAAAGTAAATGCAACGCATAACCAATAGCTCAAAGTCTAATGAAGAGTCTAAGTCCAAGTGGTTATAGGTTAGGGTTAGAATTTCAAATGAAAAAATTCCACAAGGAGTTTGGTCATGCAATAGGGAAAGGTTAGTGGATCACAAAGTCAAGTCCCAAAGGAGTTGATCCTTGCAACAAAACAGGTTAGTAGAAGAGGTTGTTTGAATAGTTTTAAGAGGTTGTTTGAAGGTTTTATCCCTTAGGGTTTTGAGACCTACGGATTTGAATAGTGCCTTGTGTTGGGTAAAAGGGAGTCTAAGGATGGTTTTTAGATTTATAAGGAGGAAATGGAAAATGATCTAATGTCAAGGTCAAGAGAAAATATTGTGGAGAAGTAACACTTTAGTCCTCCAACAACTTTCTTTTGAGCAAGAAGCCTCTACAGGTGTAGCACAAGCTAGGGCCTTGGGGTTCTTTCCTCCTTGAGCTAAAGATGTCGAGGGTGAGATCTTGGAAGTAGGGAGGAGTAATGACCTTAGTTCCCCTATCCTCAGACCTAGTGGAGGAGAAGTGCTAGAGAATATCCTTTCTAGGCCCTAGCGCATCCGTCTTCCTTAGTTTTAGAAGTGTGACGTCACCTTAGGAAGCTAGGGTTAGGTTTCCTTGGAGAGTATAGGTCAACACCTTTAGAAATATAGGCTTAGGTTTCTATAGGTAAGACAAGAAAAGGAAGCTTGACAAATAAAGAATGAAGAAGTAAATAACTTGGTTCTCCACACTTAGGGTTTTACCATGCAATTTCATAATCTTCCATATAAAAGAAAGCAAAATTGTAATATACCAGATATAAAATGTATGTAGAATTGAAATAAAATGCTAGTAATGGCAGAATAACATCAATATAACCAAAACATTCACCACAATAACACTGAAATGATATAAGAATAACAACATAAATAACACTTTGAATTTGAAAGAAATGTTCACGGGCCTCTTCGAGGGAGCAACCTCCAGTTGAGCAGATCTCTATTACAATAATATCCAAGCTAGGTTTCTCATACCCTCGACTCCTATTTATACTAAAAAGAAGCATCTAGAGGAAGATCCTTCTAGAAGCGAAAGCTTCTATTAGGTCTTCTTACATCTGCCTTATTCTATTTTATTGAAAGGCCTTATTAATATTGACCTTTATTACATCCAAATATATTGTTCTACCTATGTGCGGGTTAGGACACTAACATGTCCGCCCCCTTAAAAACAACCTTGTCCTCAAGGCTTGAGATGAGGAAATTGTTGCAGAATGGTAGTTGGTTCCCAAGTGGCATCTACTGGAGTTGTATCTTTCCACTGTACTAGCACTTCCTTGATGGTTCTCTGACGTAGGTGATGCTCACGCTGGTCCAAAACTGCTTCTGGCTGTAGCCAAATGGATCCTTCTTCAGCTAACTTCAGAAGGTTGGTTTGAATTTGGCACTTAGCTTCAATCACCTTCTTTAAGCATGAAACATGAAAAACAGGATGTAGCTTCGAATTACTGGGCAAAGCTAACTGATAGGCGACTTGTCCCACATGCTTGAGTACGGTATAAGGACCATAATATTTGGGCACTAGCTTTTGACAATGCTCGGCCTTGAGGGAAGTTTTCTTGTAAGGTTGCAGTCGAAGAAACACCTAATCCCCTTCTGCAAATTGATGTTCAGAGTGACCTTGATCTGCTTATTGCTTCATGTGATTTTGTGCCATGACCAAATTCTCTTTGAGGGTATGGAGAATAGCCTCTCGAGTTGTAAGTGTTAGTTCAACCGCCTAGACCTTCGAGGCACCTAGTAAGTATGAGAGAAATGAAGGTGGCTTCTGTCCATATACCGCTTCAAAAGGAGTTATGTGTGTAGATGTATGGTATGAAGTGTTGTACCACCATTCAGCTAGGGGTAACCATTGAGCCCACTTATTTTAATTTTTCGAGGAAAAACAACTCAAATATGTTTCCAAACACTTGTTGACAACTTCTGTTTGGCCATCAGTCTGGGGATGATAAGCTGTGCTGAGATGCAATTCAGTGCCTTGTACCTTGAACAATTCTTGCCAAAAATTGCTTGTGAAATTTGGGTCGCGATTAGAAACAATAGAGTGCGGCATGCCATGCATCTTGAAGACCTGATCCATGAAGATTTGAGCCACCGTGGATGATGTAAATGGGTGTTGAAGGTTGCATAAATTAGCATACTTGGAAAGGCAATCCACAACCACCATGATGATAGATTTATTTCCCGATTTGGGTAAGTCGGTAATAAAATCCATAGAGATATCCTTCCAAATAGCAGATGGAATCGGGAGTGGTTGTAGTGTGCCCGACGATTTGACTATTTATCCCTTGTTGCATTGACACACATCACATTCAGCTACAAAATTACGAATGTCCTGCTTCATACCATCCCAGAAAAAGGAACGTTTGACCCTGTCATAGGTTTTGGTGAACTCGGAGTGCCCTGCTGTGGGTGTAGCATGAAGCTCAGAAAGTACCGTGGATTTAAGCTTACTTAAATACAAACGACCTTTGTATCAAAGTTCCTCATGGAGCCAAGAGTACCCTGGGGAAGATGGAGCCTTGGACTGCAATTGGTGGATCAATTGCAAACTTTGGGGATCTTGTAGCCATTCCTGGTGAACAACTTGGAGCCAATCTGGTACAATGAATGAAAGAGAAAAAGGGATACTTCGTCTTCATATTTTTGGGAAAGTGCATCCACAACCACATTGTCTTTTCCTTTCTTATAAATGATCTCATAATCATATCCAAAGAGTTTAGTCACCCATTTTTGTTGTTTTGGGGAGGAAATGCGTTGTTCCAGAAAATACTTGAGGCTTTGATGGTCTGTTTTTCTTTGGAAACGTTGCCCCAATAGATAAGGACACCACAGATCCATGACATGCAGGATAGCCAACATTTCCTTTTCATAGATGGATTTGCCCATATTTCTTTCAGATAGTTGCTTGCTGGTAAAGGCCAAAGGTCGACCCTCTTGCATAAGGACATCACCAATTTCTTTCCATGAGACATCACATTCCAACACAAAGGTATTTGTGAAATCGGGAAGGGCGAGGACTGGAGTGGTGCACATGGCCATCTTCAAGGTCTGAAAAGCTTGAGCAACGACTGTAGTCCAATTGAAAGAGTTCTTTTTGAGGAGAGCAGTGAGAGGTGCTGCAATCTTTCCACAATTCTTAACAAACTTGTGATAATACCCTGTTAAGCCTAGAAATCCACGCAAGATCTTAAGAGTCTTTGGGTGAGGCCAGTCTTGCATAGCTTCAATTCTTTTAGGATCCACCCTGACGCCATCTTTTCCAACCAGATGACCCAAGTATTCTACTTCTAAGGCGCCAAAAGCACATTTAGATTGTTTCAGGAAAAGTTGGTGCTGAGAGAGTAGATGGAGAACTCGATCCATATGAGCAAAATGGTTTTTCCAGGTTTTTCTATAGATGAGGATATCATCAAAGAAAACTAAGACAAAATGGCAGAGAAAAGGAGGGAAGACATGATTCATGAGGCTTTGGAAGGTGGAGGGGGCATTACACAAGCCAAAGGGCATGACCAAAAACTCATAGTGGCCCTCATGAGTTCTAAAAATAGTCTTGGGAATGTCTGCCTCTTTCATATGTATCTGGTGGTAGCCTGAACGAAGATCTAGTTTAGTGAAGAATTGGGCACCACTCAATTCATCCAGGTGGTCATCAATGACAGGAATGGGGAATTTGTCTTTGATGATAAGTTTGTTGAGGGCACGAAAGTCAGGAAACATTCAACAAGAACCTTATTTCTTCAGGACCATGACCACAGGAGACGAGCAGGGGATCATATTAGGGCGGATAACACCTGCATTAAGGAGTTCCTGGACCATTTTCTCAATTTCATTTTTTTGGGAAAAGGGGTGACGATACGGACGGATATTGGGAGGAAGGCTTCCGGGTACAAGGGGAATGGAATGATCATGAACACCATGGGAAGGAGGGAGGCCTTGGGGAGTGGAAAAGACCAATTGATGTTTAGAAAGGATGGCTTGGAGGTCTTGCGGTACCGAGGGTGTCTTTGTTGCTTGTATGGCATGGAGTTGGGAAATAACACCAGAATGACCCTTTTTTAGCAGCTTTTCCATGCGATGGGAACTAATGATCTCAGGTGAACCGACAGTGATGCCTTGGAACTTATATTGGTGGACCTCTTGGTCAAATTGCATGGTTAAGTCTTTAAAATCCATGAGAATGGGACCCAAAGTCATTAGCCAGTCTCCACCCAACACAATGTCACAACCTCCCATGTCGATAGCAAACATATGGGATTTCAGGTGGTAGTCACCAATTTGGAGACACACATTTTCACAACGCCCTCCACATTTCATGGAACCACCATTGACAATCATGATTTGGAAATTATTGACGTAATGGATGTAGTAATGAGTTTCTTGGGCAATGCGGCGATGAATAAAATTATGGGTGCCGCCACTATCAACCAAAATGATGACCTTCCGATGCTTGATGTAACCAATTAGCTTGAGGATTTGGGGAGCAGAGAAGCCAGTGAGAGCATTGAGAGAAATGACCGGTTCTACTTCGGGAGGGTCTGAGGGAGGGGTTATGTCAGTGGATTCAGGTGACTCAGACACATAGGGAGTTTCTTCATCTTCTTCCGAAATCTCCTCAGAGATGGCCATACAAATATTTTGTTCTTTACACTTGTGGCCCGGGAAATATTTGTCATCACAGTTATAACAAAGGTATTTGAGTTGGCGTTCAGCCATTTCATCCCTGGTTAATTTTTGGATCTTTAGTGGAGTAGAGGGAGTAGTGGGATTTACTGGTTTAGGATGAGGGATAAAGGAGGGTTTGCGGTTTTGAGTAGATACAACTTGTTGTGCTTCTTTAGATCTTTTGGTAGCCTCCACCCAAGTCTCAGGCCGATCCATGAGGACATGGGCCCGAATTTCATCCTTGAGGTCGCTGATAAAACACTCTTGGAAAAAGGCATCAGACATGCCCTCTGTTCTAAAATCTAGGCGCTCAAAGGCAGCTATAAAGTCTTCCACTGTTCCTAATTGTTTTAGCTTTGTCAAACGGCCCAAATGGTTGGTGTCAGTGTCAAAGCGTTCATAAAGCTCTGCCACAAAGTGTGTCCAAGCAATATACCCTTGACGAGATTTTTTTCTCCATTGTCACCATTGACAATGTTCTTGATCTAGACGTAGAATACCATACCGGAGTTTGGCCAAGTCATCTGTAATGCCGTATAAAGAGAAGTAATGTTCTATTTGGGTTACCCAACCAGTGGGGTCCGAGCCATCAAATTTGGTCACATCCACCCGCAGAAGGCGTAGGTCACGTTGAAAGTGATGGTTTTGCAAGGTATGGGAATGAGAGGAATGGTCAACTTCAGTATGTGAAGGTGAGGAAGAGGAAGGGTTATCTGTAGGGATATGCAGTTTGGTGCAGAGTGCCGAAAAGACTGATTCAAGGTGGGTGGTGAGGTCTTGTTTGATTTCCCCCATTAAGGACTGCATGGTTATATTGATGGCGACAACATTGGCACTGAGTTGTTTCACTTCTTGTTGGGTCTCAATGAGACCAGATTGCAAGGTGTTGAAGCGAGCTTCCAAGTCTTGGCTACGAGTATGGGCCATGAGGATGAAGAAACTGAAAAGGGGCGGGCGGGGTAAAACATTTTTGCCGAACAAATGATATGGATGAATGTGATAAGGGTGAAGAGATGAATCCATTGGAATATGTCTCAAATAATGGTGAAAAAATTTCCAGACTCATTTTTTTTTTTTTTACAGAGTTATACTTCGTTTTGAAGAATACTGTAGAGAGGAAATGCCCAAATGATTAACCAAAAAGAAATGTGTATTTACTTGGCAACTTGAACACAGTTGCACGACAATAGATCTTGTTTGTTTTAATTTTTTTATGTTTCTGTCCCCCAAGGGTTAGGTATTCAAGGGTTCTAAAGACAAGGGTTTTCCCTATGCTATAGCTCTCTGATATACGTGCGAGGTCCAATAGTAGTACTCAACCCAATATCTCAGGGCACTAACTAAGGAGGATAGATCGTACCCTTATCCATACTACCCGACTACCCAGGTACTAGAGAGTATCTTTCCGAGTGTTGTTCTCGGTGACACTATAGCAGTCAGGCGACTGATCGATTTATCTAAAGAGGGCTTCAGGTAATCTAGGCTGATCCGTACACATGTGATGTCTGATGCGCTACCACTCGAAGGGGTACCAACAGGGGTTACAAGGGTGGCCAACATATGTGCGCTTAAGTACAACTTATATTTTCTGCGTGTATGAATGCCTCAACCGCGGGTTTATGCGCGTAACGACAGATCTCTGTGGCCTAAAGACGCCATAATACGTCTCTACCCTAAAAAAAATTTAACCCACACTTTCTGCCGAGGAAAGTGCTCTGATACCACTTGTAATATACCAGATATAAAATGTATGCAGAGCTGAAATAAAATGCTAGTAATGGCAAAATAACATCAATATAACCAGAACATTCACCACAATAACACTGAAATGATATAAGAATAACAACAGAAATAACACTTTGAATCTGAAAGCAATGTTCAAGGGCTTCTTCGAGGGGGCAACCTCCAGTTGAGTAGAGCTCTATTACAATAATATCCAAGCTAGGGTTCTCATACCCTCGACTCCTATTTATACTAAAAAGAAACATTTAGAGGAAGATCCTTCTAGAAGCGGAAGCTTCTATTAGGTCTTCTTACATCCGCCTTATTCTATTTTATTGAAAGGCCTTATTAATATTGACCTTTATTACATCCGAATATATTGTTCTACCTATGTGCGGGTTAGGACCCTAAAAAAAATAGACTAGCAACCATAAAAGATGACTAATAACAAAAAAATAATTACTTATACCAAGAATAATCATGCATCAAGCCCCAATTTTCCAAGAGAAATCCTTTGATAAGTTCACCAAGTCAAATAATTCAAGAAAAAGCTAGTGCGCACCTCCTTTAAAAGCCAAGTAACCTCAAAATAACACAATTTTTCAGCCAATAGCCCTTAAAGAGGGTCGAATTTCAGACCACACCACGACCACACCACTTGTGTGATGAGTGATGGTGAAAAAATGAGATAACTTTCTCTCTATTTATACAATATCAATGACCTTTAATTATTTTTAGGTCATAAAAAGGTCGACTTGGCCAAATTACATCAAAAATTCAATTTTTACATAAATGAAAGTAATTGGCCCCTCGAATCATTTCCAAGGATGAAGTCATGCCATTTTAGGGTGACGTTGAGCCCCTAGGGTGGAATGTTGGGCCTCATATGCAGAATGTTTAGCCTCCAAATGCCCTGGATGATGCCACACGTGCCAACAAACACATAACTTCCCTAATAAATGCAAACCCTTGATCTGGATGACGTCTAGGGTCATAATGATGATGTCATGGGCTCTCAAGTGTTAACATCTAGGTGGAAGAGAAAGATCCCCCTAGGTTTAGGTATAGGTCTGCCAAAGTGTCTCAAGGAAAATGTCCTTCTTTCTTCCTGGTGCAAGTCTTTGGTGTCCCTCTGCCCTTGGTTGGGGTCACAATATCCATATGTGGGATTTCAGCCCCATGGAGGTCCGAGCTAATCATTCCCCCATATGTACCTATCCACTGGGAAAAGTCCTGCATCAACAACAAGTATTCCCTCCAGGGGTTCATAAGTCATAGGGATCATAGCAATGCCAATCACGTCTAATAATAAAATCACCCAAACATGTGCATCAAACCCCCCTTTACCCAGACAAATGCTCAAAGACATTATGTAGTTTAACAAGTCAAGTTTAGAGAAGATCTTAGGGTGTCCTATTGGGATAATCCTCCTTAAGTTTGGGGTTTTTTCCAGGTGAGAACCAATCTAGTTCATGTAAGTGTGTGTGAGGTGGCATGGGGTTAGTGTCTGGGCATGGGTGCAGTGATAACAGGGAAATGTAGGTCTTAACTGTGGGTGCCTTTGTAGAGGGCGAGCTACACCTTGTCATCAATGCCATTCTTTCCTAGCCCATTCAATGACTTTTATTCTTAGTTTTATTACTTTTTATTTTCTTTTATTCTTCAAGGGAATAGTTGAGGGACACTGTCCTAGCTTGGTGATTATAGGTGACAACATTACCCACAATAATTTCATGGAGATGAGAAGGCTGGCTTGTGATGAGACCCTGTTTCTCTTGGCTATGCCACCAAGAGAGACTACCTTGGTTTGGTGATCGGATAGATGGTAGTGTCATATCGCTACATGACCATGGTCATAATAGGACGACTCATGATGAGACCTCCCATCCACCAACTAATACCTTGAGTGTTTATTTATCTTACACGTTCCCTTTTCTTACTGAGAAGCCTTTTACTTCTTTCTCAGGAATTCCTGGGCAAAGCATCTGAAAGGTTTCATTTTGTCTTTTAACTCTTGCCAGCTACTTTTACCCTCTGGGCCTTTAGCCCCTTCTTCCCACAAGGCAAGGTACAACCCTTCCTAGTGTGGAAAACCAAATACCCCAAAAAAGGTAGGGTAAAATGAGAGGAGTAAAGATGGAAAGTGGTAAGTATGGAGGGAATGGATGATGAAATTTCATAGACCTACCCAGTGGAAACCCATCCTAAAGAGAGATCAACTTATGAGGGCATCATTTCACCCTTCCAGGTATGAACAAGTTAAAGAGAATAATTTCTAAGCAAACATTATGAAATGAAGGAGAATTCAGTGCACCATATTCAAGTGCTTCAATAATCAGAGTGACACATACCATGATACCCAAACTCATTACCTCATGGAGCATGACTTACTGCTACTTCAGGACCAGGCTGGTGGGATGGATACTACTGCTACTAATAGATGGGACACACTAAAGAAAAGAGGGGCCATGCTCAAGTCATTCGGCTCTCAACACTCCATATCTAGGACCTGTGAGCCTCGAGACATGATATCCATACTTATTTATAGAATAGGGGATAACATCTGGGTCCAACTCGGGGACATGTTCTCACCATAGAGATCATGAGAACCTCAACATTTATGGTATGACCTATATCTTCTAGATCTCAACAAAATACATTAGTAATCTTTAGGGTGGTGTTATCACCCCTTGCTCATTTATGATATAATAAAATAAAGGTAAGCATCCATATATACATAATGAAAGAATACAATATGAAACTGAAACTATGATATGCAGATGGTATATACAATGGATGCAAATGCCTAACTTACCTCTACTTACCTGTTGGTTGAATGCTAGGTGTAGTCAAATAACTAGTGAAACCATTCTAGCAATATCTCATAATACTTGCCTCTGTGCTTCATCATAAACCAAAACAATGCAATTCAAGCACAAAAATAACATGAGTTAGAAAATGTATTGCATCGTCGAAAATTGTAAAGTCTAGCTCATGGAGGCGAGAGGGAGGGACAAAATTATGCCAAGTCACACTCTTAGAAAAGTTCTCTATCCATCTCAGAAAGGGATTGTTCAAAAGCAAAGGTTCAAAAGAGTTTGAAGGTTGGCCACCTTGGACATCTTCACATCCTGAGGTCTGGGAAGGGACTAGTAAGAACCTAGTAGAGGATGATTGACAATTTCTTAAGGGAAGTCTAAAAGATTGAGATACTGAATTTCTTCTTAAGGTATTCAACCTACCCTTGAATTCTAAAAGTAGGCTTTTCCCCAGAGAAAACTTAAGACAAAGAACATGTTTCCCAACTACACCTTTAGTGGCATAGAGAGGTAAAGTAGCTGAAGGGAGATGTAAAACCTTGTCACAAGGATCCTTCTTTGGGAACACAATGTCCTCACCTTTATCAATATCTGAGCACAACGATGGTTGATAATATTATTCATAGTATAAATCCAAGTGCTCAAAGAAATACTCATCAAAATCCTCAAGGTATGATACAAAATAACCATGAGAATATTGCATTGGGTCATCCTTGGGTGCTTGGAATTGTTTTGTAATTATATCATCATCTTGTTGCCAAACATCAAAATTATTAGGAAGATCATATGATTGTTGTAAAGGAAACATTCAAAGATATCCTTCCATATCATAAATGAGATCCTCATATGAACCAATCAAATCCCACTTACGTCTTCCAACATGTATGAACTCATCAATATTATCAACCATGTCACTACCTTTGTCATAACATGAAGGATTTAAAGCATACAAGGGTTCCTCTAATACTTCTTCACCTTCCAAATAATAAAATGAAGCATAATCAAAATCTTGGAAAGGAAAATAACTTACTGTGTTCACTTCTTTCTATTCAGGAGCTTTAATGGCTTGGATGACTTCATCAAATGGACGAGGGTCCATTACATCATCTGCAAGACTTGTCTCTTTAATCATCTTTTCGCCTTCATCAGAAAATGAAGGGCCTAGCTCTTCCAAGGGTTCCTTTACTTCTTCACCTTCTGAATCATAGAACAAAGTGTCATAAAAAACCTGGAAGGGAAAATGACTAACCTCATCCTCTTCTTTTTGTGCAGGAGGAATAGGATCTTGGATGGCTTCATCAGAGGGGGGAGCACACATTAATACTTCATCATCATGTTTGATATCTCCAGGCTCTCACTTTTTAATTAGGTCTTCATTATCCTCGATAGAAGCACTAGTAAATACTTGCTCTTCCTCATGGGATTGGAAACCTTCATTAGGATCCTTCTCCTCAACCTCTTTTTGGTGGATGACTTGTTCCCTTATTTCCTGGAATTTACTAACAAATTTTTTAAGGGAAACTAATATTTCCAAACTAAGAGCATCTGGGGTATCCTTAGGGTCATCAACTTTAGTTTCTGGAGTAAAAAGGTGTTCTCCCTTGAACAAGGAGATATTTTCCCCGATTTGTATAACCATGCAATAAGCTTCCTTGATTGATCTTGGCCATTTTTTACTAAGGATAAACCCTAAATTCACTAAGGGTGCATTGGTATAAAGGTAAGTGAGGTACTTGTCTTCAGGGTGATGGCTTCTAGGAATTTAGTGTAGCGAATTCTCAAACCTAGTATGGAATTCCTTGACAGTCTTGTTCTGAGTTTGTTTAATGTATTCGAGTATTTTTATCAGCATGTGGATATCTTCTATTTTAATATTCCATATTTTGAGAAATGTTTCTTATAATTGGTACATAGATGTAATGCTAGCATGAGGGAGTCTGTCATACCATTTCCTAGCATTGCCATGAAGAGTGGTAGAGAAAAGTTTCATCTCCAAATATTCAACATCATCATTGATAGGGTGGAGTTGAAAGAAAGCCCACAAATTATCCATGTCACCTTCGACTATAACCCCATCATTACCAGTGAATCTAGGGAGCCAATTTTCACACCTCAGAGGCATTTGTCGAGGGTAACCCATAATTTTATTCATATCTATGGGTTTAAAATTACTTGGGTCCCATTGAGAGGCCATGATTGGATTTTTCATTAGTGGAGTCACCATATAATCCTTCTGAGGATCATCAAAGGGAAAAGAGGGAATCACCCTCAATGGAGTCGCTAGGTAAGCTTTGTGAAGTAAAGGCTTTAGATAAAGGCTTACCAAAAAAGTGTCGTTCGAGGAAAATTGACTCGATGTTCCACGAAAATGGTGCCAAAATGTTATCACAAAATTTATACTTTGCCCAAATCCCAAGGAAAGTGGATCAAATTGACATAACTGGGAATAACCTACCACTGTCACCATAGTAGGAGATCCCTTTATTTTTAGGGGAAATCACGAGGCCACCCCAGGGGAGACATCCCCAATGACTAAAGGGGGTAAATAACTTAGGTCAAATGAATATTCTTCCTCTCTCACTGGTCACCTTTGAGTTTAAGTCTTGGAGCATGAATCCTAAAAGGGTTGGTGACTTGCAAAGAGTTGTTTACTAGCAGAGAAGGCACAAGAAAGTATTCAAATGATAATGTTGCTTCAATCAAGACTGGATAAATCAGATAGCCCATTGAGTGTAGTAAAAAATGATGTCGTTCTTAAATAATTAATGTAAAGTGCAAATATAATAGCACTAGATGATAACAAGTATGCCTCAAAGTAATTGATGAAGTAACAAAGGGCTATCGACTGCAATAATTCCAACAAAGCTTTGACATCAAGAACAATTTATGACTTTGATAATAGTTTTTCAAGTGCTAGAAAGAAAGGTAAATGCAACACATAACCAATAGATCAAAGTCTAATGAAGAGTCTAAGTCCAAGTGGTTATAGGTTAGGGTTAGAATTACAAATGAAAAAATTCCATAAGAAGTTTGGTCATGCACCAGGGAAAGGTTAGTGGATCACAAAGTCAAGTCCCAAAGGAGTCAATCCTTACAACAAAATAGGTTAGTAGAAGAGGTCGTTTGAATAGTTTTAAGAGGTTGTTTGAAGGTTTTAGCCCCGAGGGTCTTAAGACCTAGGGTTTTGAATAGTTCCTGTTGTTGGGTAAAAGGGAGTCTAAGGATGGAGTTTAGCTTTATAAGGAGGAAATGGCAAAGGATATAAAGTCAAGGTCAAGAGAAAATATTGTGGAGAAGTAACACTTTAGTCCTCCAACAACTTTATTTTGAGCAAGAAGCCTCTACATGTGTAGCATAAGCTATGCCCTTAGGGTTCTTGCCTC
Organism: Picea engelmannii; assembly: GCA_009831015.1. Classification (NCBI taxonomy): domain Eukaryota; kingdom Viridiplantae; phylum Streptophyta; class Pinopsida; order Pinales; family Pinaceae; genus Picea; species Picea engelmannii. The sequence goes on along the minus strand of ML790906.1, from coordinate 183,684 downwards.
CTTGAGCTAAAGATGTTGAGGGTAAGATATTGGAAGTAGGGATGAGTGATGACCTTAGTCCCACTATCCTCAAACCTAGTGGAGGAGAAGTGCTAGAGAGTAGCCTTGCTAGGCCCTAGCGCATCCCTCTTCCTTAATTTTAGAAGTGTGACGTCACTTTAGGAAGCTAGGGTTAGGTTCTTGGGAGAGTCTAGGTCAACACATTTAGAAAGATAGGATTATGTTTCTATAGGTAAGACAAGAAAAGGAAGCTTGACAAACAAATAATGAAGAACTAAATAACTTGGTTCTCCACACTTAGGGTTTTAGCATGCAATTTCATAATCTTCCATATACAAGCAAGCAAAATAGACTAGCAACCATAAAAGATGACTAAGAACAAAAGTTTACTTACTTGTACCAAGAATAATCATGCAGCCAAATAATCCAAGAAAAATCTAGTGTGCTCCTCTTTTAAAAGCCAAGTAACCTCAAAATAACACAAGTTTTCAGCCAATACCCCTTAAAGAGGGCCGAATTTCAGACCACACTACTTGTGTGATGAGTGATGGTGAAAAAATGAGAGAAATTTCTCTCGATTTATACAATATCAATGCCCTTTAATTATTTTTAGGTTATAAAAAGGTCGACCTCACCAAATTACATCAAAAATCCAGTTTTTACATAATTGAAAGTAATTATCCCCTGAAATGATTTCCAAGGATGGCGTCATTCCCTTCTAGGGTGACATTGAGACCCTATGGTGGAACGTTGGGCCTCATATGCAAAATTATTGGCCTCCAAATGCCCTGGATGATGCCACACGTGCCAAAACGTACATAACTGACCTCATAAATGAAAACCCTAGCTATGGATGATGTCTAGGGTCATAATGATGACATCATGGGATATCAAGGGTCAATGTCCAGGTGGAAGAGCAAGATCCCCCTGGGTCTAGGTATGCTAGAGTGTCTCAAGGGAAACATCCTTCTTTCTTCCTAGTACAAGTCTTTGGTGTCTCTCTGCCCCTGGTTGGGGTCACAATATCCATCTGTGGGCTTTCAACCCCATGGAGGTCCGAGCTAATCATTCCACCATATGTACATGTCCACCGGGAAAAGTCTTGCAACAAAAAAAGGTATGCCCTCAAGGTGTTCATAAGTCACAGGGATCATAACAATGCCAATCATGTATAATAATAAAGTTACCCAAACATGTGCATCAAACCCCCCTTTACCCCCAAAAATGCTCAAAGACGTTATGCAGTTTAGCAAGTCAGGTTTGGAGAAGGTCTCAAGGTGTCCTATTGGGCTAATCCTCCTTAAGTTTGGGGTGTTTCCCAGGTGAGAACCAATCTAGGTCATGTAAGTGTGTGTGAGGTGGCATGGGGTTAGTGTTTGGGCATGGGTGCAGTGATAAAAAGGAAATGTAGGTCTTACCTATGGGTGCCTTTGTAGAGGGCAAGCTGCACCTTGTCATCGACGCCATTCTTGCCTAGCCCATTCAATGCCTTTTATTCTTAGTTTTATTACTTTTTATCTTTTTCTTTTATGATTAAAGGGAAGAGTCGAGGGACACTGTCCTGGCTTGGTGACCAGAGGTGAAACATTACCCACAAGAATTTCATGGAGATGAGAAGGCTGACTCATGATGAGACCCCCTTTCTCTCCCCTATGCCACCAAGGGCCACTACCTTGGTTCGGTGACCAGATATATGATAGTGTCATACCTCTACATGCCCATGGTCATAATATTCCGACTCATGATGAGACCTCCCATCCATCAACTAATACCTTGAGTGTTTATTTATCTTATGGGTTCCCTTTTCTTACTAAGAATCCTTTTATTTCTTTCTCAGGAATCTCTGGGCGAAGCATCTCAAATGTCTCATTTTGGATTTAGCTCTTTCCAACTACTTTTACCCTCTGGTCCTTTAGCCCCTTCTTCCCACAAGGCAAGGTACAACCCTTCCTAGTGTGGCAAACCCAATACCCGAACAAAGGTAGGAGAAAATGAGAGGAGTACATATGGAATGTGGTAAGTATGGAGAGAATGGACAATGACCTTTCATAGACCTACCCAGTGGAAACCCATCCTAAAGGGAGATCAACTTACTAGGGAATCATTTCACCCTTCTAGGTATGAACAAGTTAAAGAGAATAATTTCCAAGCAAACTTTATGAAATGAAGGAGAATTCAATGCAACATATTCAAGTGCTTCATTAATTAGAGTGACACATACCATGATACCCAAACTCATTACCTCATGGAGCAAGACTTACTGCTACTTCAGGACTAGGCTGGTGGGATGCATACTGTTGCTGTTGATAGATGGGTTGCACTGAAGAAAAGAGGGGCCCTCTGGGGCCATGCTCAAGTCATCCAACTCTCTGTACTCCATGTCTAGGATCTGTGGGCCTCAAAAGATGATATTTGTAGTTATCCCTAGGATATGGGATAACAAGCCCATTTTTCTGGTTCCTTTCATGATCATTAAAGTTTTTTAATCAAACAATAAATTTTCTTCTCGGTGTTGAAGATCATAGAGATTGATAGATTCAAAAGCATAGACGACGCATTCACAAGAACTCCAATAATACCGCTTCATACTCATACTTGACTTCTTCATGATGATCTTGAACAAAATAATCTTTGACATTCTAAACTAGTCCTTGTTCAGAACAACCCTCTTTTCGAAGAAGGTGATGATGCTGATTCAGATCAATAACTAGTACATAATCAACTCAGTGAGCTGATTTCATATATGAATGAAGATGAAGTTCAACTTTCTCTTTCCAAGCCAATCATCAGACCTTGGGAATAAACTAGGAACAATAAGCACATCATTGATAAGGGATATGAAAAGGAAGTCACCTTTCATATTCTGGATTATACCAAACCGATCCAGTTCCAGAGTGTTGGATTGCTTCAAGAAGGTTCATATTCACTTGCTCTAGTTCAAGAGTAGATTATGAAATGCCAACATTATCATCGAGTTGGCCACATGAAAGATCAATGTTTCAATCTTCATCCTTGTGAGCATTGTGGAAAGCATAATCATCCTTCAAACATATGTTCCAAACATAAGAAATATCAAAAAGTAAAGAACCATTATGGGTGGATGACTTATTGGTAATGGTCATCAATAATCAAGAAGATATATTAGTCATATCGATGAATTCATTCTCGAGTATTGACACACATTGGATTGAAAGGATTTCCATGTTCTCACCTTGTACTTGACAGGGGGAATACCATCAACGATTGACAATTAGAATTCAAGTTTCGAAGTCCTATCAATCATGTAGTAACAAGTGAGTGTGGTTTGGTTTGTGGTCATCGTGAACAACTAGATTGGTTTGTGGTTTTCCTTAAACCACCACTTAGTAGAAGACTTACAACTTCTGTTACACAACAGTTTGTGGTTTTCCTAAAACCTCCACTTAGTAGAAGACTTACAACTTTTGCTAGAGAATAGTTTATGGTCATATTTAAACCAATATTAAAGAACACTTCCAATTAGCAAAATACATCAACTTCCAACTTCTATCGAACTTAGGAAATGTTATGAGAACCAATGAGCCTTAGAGCCAAGTTCCAAAGTTTGTGGTCATCTGTAAACCACCAGATTGGTTTGTGGTCTTCCTTAAACCACCGCCTCCATTTAGTAGAAGACATCAAATTTTTCTAGCCATTTGGTTTGTGGTCATCCCAAAACCACCTGATTCAGGGAGCACATTCAACCATTGGAAGCTGTGACTCCACTTTCATATTTCAGTGACACACTTCCAGATTTGAGCTCTCATCTTGGAATCACATACGCCCATTTGGATTAAGGGGGGGAATGTTGGAAACATAATATGTCAGGGTTACTCAGAGAAGGAATATAAAATGTCACAAGATGTGAACCATCATCGAGAGTCCAAGAGACCTCTTGGAAGATGAATCCAAAGGTCATCTAAACTGTGTATTTATACGTGTATCATATTGATGAAATAAAATTCATGCTTATCTTTATTTTGTTTATTCCAATATAAATGAATAATCGAGGATGAAATTCCTTTATGATGTTGGGTGTAAATGTGTTTAAGCTTCTAAAACAATTTACCTTTATTTTGTCTATTTTTTCTTTAATTAGAAACCATTTCTTGATTATTATTTTTGTTTAGTTAAGGTTGTTTACATTTATTGAATTTAGATAATGATCAATTGTGAAGCTTCTTAATTGACATGGTAACCTAAATTCTAGATTGTTGATCCAGATGGATATTGGTGGCCACCCACCTATTCCAACTGGCTCCTCTTGACAATATTTAGTTCAACACGTTCTTCTGTACTTCTTTGTAATTGTGGGTTCTACACTTATGGGTCTGTCTAAAGCCCTACACATCTTCCAGGTGGATACTGGTGGCCTCCCACCTAATCCAAATGGCATATTTTGTATGTTTTCATGTCAGCACATCTTTATGTAGATGTGCTGACTAGCTCCTCCACCAAGAAAAGTGGCTCACCCGGGGCCAAATTCAGCAGAAGTTTCCTCACCTGATGGAAGAACTCAAAAAAATGGAGACCATTGCTTCCTTAGGGGGGAGGACTGATCCATATGGATATTGGTGGCCACCCACCTATTCCAACTGACTCCTCTTGATAGTTATTAGTTCAACATGTTCTTCTGTACTTCTTTGTAATTGTGGGTTCTACACTTTAGAGGTTATCTGAAGCCCTACACATATTCTAGGTGGATACTGGTGGCCTCCCACCTAATCCAACTGGCTTATTTTGTATGTTTTCATGTCAGCACATCTTTATGTACTTCCAGGGCCATTTTGGGACCCTAAACAATGTTTTTTTAGCTCGCCATAGTTAAACTGTAGATGGAGTCAAAGTTTGACAATGTAATGTGTATTTCTCAAAAAGACCTTTCCAACTGGCTATCACGCGCCTAAAACAAAGGTCGTATGCAAAATTTACAACCCTGGGAAGTTGATGTACCAACTTACCCATAGGGGCCCACATAACGTTTGACGTTTCATCTCCTAGGGTTAGGTTTTTGGATGTCTAGGGTTTTGGAATTCATGAGTAATGTTAAAAAGGCCTCTGGAGCCTCATTGTAATCATTCTGCTCGGACGAATGCAAGTAACAACCACATCTCTTCTCAGAGATAACTACCACCATTCGAGTAAGTGTTTCAGTTATGCAGTTTTACAATTTCAGCCTATTTCATTTATTCAATAGAATATATTGTTCACCAGATATCTGTGTTGTTCTTCATATCTCCATGCTTATTGTATTCAATTTGTTAATCAATTCATTCCGCTCCTAAATCCGGATCAATTGTGTATTGTCATGGTTTAACTATCTAATTTATTTATGCAATTTTGAATATTTTCAATTGTCAAATACATTGGTGTTGTGTTTATTTTTTTCGTCACTGCTTGTAAACAACTCATAACTTCACATCATAGATGGCCAAATACAATTCCTCATTCATCATAATGTCACAATTTAAATATTTCATGAATTCACCCATTGTATGAGTACCAAATCACCTTATGTTGTCATATTACCAACCTTGCATTAGGGCCCTTATAATTTCATACATAGGATTAACATTGCGTCAAAATTTCAATCAATTTAAGGGTCTCAATTGGGTGTCAAACTATTTTTCCTTAATTTTCCCATTGAAGTGAAGTGAAATAATCCCCTTCAAATGAATTAATATATGGCTGACCTCATAAGTAGAGAAAGGACACATAAAAGTCACCTTGGAACCATTGCTAGGCATGTTATATTGGTATGATCTACAAATTGCACATAAAGAAGAGAAATACTGCTCACATTATCATACATATTTAACTACATACACAAATTCTCTAAGTCATCAATAGAAATAAAACATGGAGCACAACAATAAGAGGGAGTCACTATTTTTTATATGCATGGATAATTTTTTTTAATAATATTTTAAATTTATTAATTGATTTGATTTTATTAGAAGCCTTATTAATATCAATATTGATTAATCATAGGTATGTTATTTTTCTAAATCATCAATAGAAATAAAACATGAAACACAACAGAGTCACTATTTTTTTTTTATGTATAAATGGATTTTTTTTAATAATATTTAAATTTACTAATTGATTTGATTTTATTAAAAACCTTATTATTATTAATATTGATTAATCATAAGTATGTTAATTAGCTATTCACAATAACATAAATTAAACACTTAAATTAAGACTACACTATTGTAAAGTAAAACTCTCCTATATAAAAACAAAACTCATAATAAATTATAAGAAAATATATTTACTATAAAAATAATTCTAAAAAAAATTCCAACTAAAAATCTATTATCTCTATCCACTCCTCAACAAATAAAAAAACATATTAATAAACTTTGTAATGCAAAAACAATGCAGCATGCTCAAATTTCTGGTAACAAATAACTCATTCCCTTACAAAGCAAGACACATAAAAATATGCTATTCCCATACAGTTCCTCCAAAATTATCCTACCATAGACCATGACGAAGATCCCAAGTTAACAATTAATTTTTGAAAAGGCCTTCATTGGATTGCTTTGATATCAAGCATGTGAACCCTCAAAGCACTTTACCGGGGAACTCGAACTCCACCTTCTTATTAGTGTAAGTTAGTTTTGCATTAGCTATGTTTAGGAATAGATAATTTGCGTTGTTGTATGTTTCTGCATTAATAAGATATTAATTTTGTTTTGTTTATTTTTTTAAACATAAAATTAATTTTGTTTTGTTTATTTTTTAAACATAAAAAAATCATCTATTATTAATAATATGGTAATGAGTTTTGAATATTAAATTTTATTTATTTTAAATGATTTTTTAATTTAATTTAATTGTAATATGACAAATTTAATAAAACAAATATATATATATATATATATATTTTTTTTTTTAATTTTTTTTTTTTATATTTTTATACAAATCTCTCTTTATCTCTTAAATAATATCCCTTATTATCATCCCTTAAATAATAATCCCTTCACTAATAAATAAGATATAAAAGAGTCAATTAGAAATGAAAGGTTATACAAATAAAGAAATAAAAAGTTGTACAAATAAAAAATAAATTAATTAGGAAAAAAAGTTATTTTAAGAAATTGAACACACCAAGTAAAACAAATTAAAAATACATATATTCATTATAAATGAAAGGTTACACAAAGAAAATAATAAATCAATTAGAAACTCGACAAACCAAGTAAGACAAATTAAAGATGCACAAAATAGATATTATGTTCATCATAATGCGTTGAACACCTTATAAAAATGCACACCTATTTCTCTAAAATGTCACTAAGATGCATTGCATATCAACTTGCTTATTCTTTAAATATATACAAATCATAATTATAAGATGAAAGTTAAATTGATTCATAACATGTATTTGGTAATATAAATTAGATTGTTTTTCTTAAATAAATTGTTTTGATTTAAAAAAAATATTTTGTTTCAATAAAAAAAAATTAATACCATATATCTAAAAAAAAATTAATACCATATATCTACATGGCAAGGATAATTAGCCCCCGTCAATCAGGTTTAGTTCAAGGATTGTCAATTAAGTTTAGTTCAGAAATAATTTGAGTTTTATAAATTGGGTTTAGTTTAGGGATACTTTGTCCCTCATAATTAGGTCTAGTTAGGTTGACAGGAATGATTCATTTAAGTTTAACTTTATTAGAAAGAATGATTATTATCCTTCCATCCAAATTCAATTCCCATAAATAACATGTTAAGCTCTAATTACATTATTATAATAACTTCTAATTTTATTTTATTGTTAAACAGCTTTATGCACTAAAAATTCTAAGATTTACCCTTACACAAGGCTTGAAAATTGATGATTAAAATGGGTCACATTAGATATTAAGAGTTGTGACAACTGTACAGACTCATGATCCTTCCTAAATTATTCAGTGGACACCAAGATGTCCCTGAGTTGTTATTCTGCAGCTTGCACGTGTTATAAACAGTATTTTTCTGGGACATATTAAAAACCCCTCTTTTAAAACCGATCTAACAGGATGCCTTCCCGACATCTCTTTCGGACAGCGCTACCAGCCGAACCTTTCGCTAAATAAAACTATAAATAATCCTTCATTTTCAATGTTAAAAACAAATCGGTTTTTCTTGATCCAGTAATTAATCGGTGGGACTTTTTTAAGGTTCTGAGAGCAATGATGTCTTGAACCACTTTGGATATATACAAATTAATTTTGGTATTGTGATACTACAACAGAGGATATTATTTTAAAACGGACCGATCCCGATAGATACAAATAATTCCCGGAAATGGAATAGCTCCGGCAAAGAATGTTACCGTTAAAAAAGGAAACGGAAAACAATTTCCTCTGAACATCTTCCATCTCTAAAATTGGTCGAGCAGAATCTGGCGACCATCTCAGGGCCATCTGCGCCCTACAGTTCTCTTGATCGTAAAAAATTACCTACCATTAGTTTTGTCGGATTCCCCGCCTAGATTTTTTGTCTTGTATCTTCTCCAAGATACGCTGAATCTATATGCATGTGTAAGAAGTTTCTGGTTCCGAAAGAAACCCACATATGTCCTCACCTCACGTGCAATCCATTTATTTTATTTGTCTTCCTCGAGATGCTCCCGAGTCCCGAGCTTGACACGGAGAAAATTATGCAGTGTAACACTGCGATCTGGAAACAGTACCCATTGTATTGTATTATATATGCATTCGCAAATCGGTTATTTATGAATTTGATAGTCAGAGTGATTTACTCGTCAAATAATTTTTTCGATAGAACTCTGAAAACTGGTGACGGTGAAATGTCAAAATTGTCAAATCTATCGAATTTGACAAGCTATTTGATTTTGAAATTTGAAATTCCAACTCACACAGTTTGATACACTTTTTAATATTATATATTTACTATTAAATTATACACTATAAAAATAATTTAGGGTACATTTGTTTGAAAAATTCTGAGCTTAGTTCTGCTTCTTTCTGGTTAAATTCTCTATAGTTTTAATTTGATATCAGTACGATATGTTTGCTATTTTGTCATGGAATGCGTTTTCCTTCATACTCTGAGACTTACTTACTTTTGCTATTTTGTTAGACTTACTTTTAATCTTGCTGACCTGATTTCCCGTAAAAGCAAGTCCTCATATTTTTTGGGTTTTTTGAAATCCTTTTAACATGGATTATGATGCTATGGACAAATTAGGCATGTTTGATATCCTGACCTTATTGATATTTCAATAACTTTTTCCTATAAGATAAAAAAAAAAACAAATATTTTTTATGCTGTTACACTAAATACTCCACGATTAAAAATTACTTTCAATTATTCAAATAACACATGGAATCGATATCATCAATCAAATGCATTGCTATGTAATGAATTTTAATAAAAGATATCTCCCCAATAAATCATGTACAAAACTCCACAATGTGGTTTAGAAATTTTTAGTAAATTCTACTCTGCAAGAATCGCTCTATGCAAGGAAGTCTTAAATAATAACAGAAATACATATCATTAATTATTAATTAAGAAAAATATGTAATCAAATAAATGGTTATAAGTTTAATAGGTTATAGAGAAAAATGTAAAGAAAAAATATAAACCAGTATAGATTCATCTTAACTTTGATTCTATGTTTCAGAGGAATCAAATATCTTGAGGTGCAAACCCTTCCTCCTTCATCAGTTTTAGAGTACAAAAAGTTATCATTACAAAAGAACATTATGCATATTAAAAAAACATTTTTACTCCAATCCTAATAATAATAGATAATAAAAAATTTCACACATAATATCAAAATCAATATTTTTCTAAAAACTAAATTGACATTGACTTCTCCTCATTAAGTTATTTAAAATAAATCTTTTACTTTTATAAAATTTATAAATCTTTCTCACATCTTTCATCTTTTACTTTTATAAAATTTATAAATCTTTTACTTTTATAAAATTTATAAATCTTTATCACACCTTGGCCCTAAACCCAAGTGGTGATTTCAATTTGTTTTTTCAAAAAAGTTCCCTTTTGTTTTAAAACATTAAAACATTACATGGTGTGAGTATCTTATTTAATATGTTCTTTTTTAAGAGATCTTTTAGATGAGCTTGTTAGTAATAAATATTACAAAAGGTTTACTTGGTTGAATTTGATGTTCTTTTATAACTCATCTTTATAATTTGTTTAAAAAAAAACCATATTATAATCTAACACCTTTCTA
>ML790906.1:123945-173269 GCA_009831015.1 Picea engelmannii | reverse complement strand
ATATTACAAGAATTTGGTTTATATATAAAGAGAGTAGTGGCGTGACCATTGTGAGAAAAACTACAAAATTCAGACACCATTGTGAGAAAAACTACAAAATTCAGACACCATTGTGAGAAAAACTACAAAATTCAGACATACATGCTGTGCATGGGATTCAAGATTACAAGTAAGGCTGCCCTGGTATAAATCCCCGTAATTCCCAGACCATCCTAACATCCAAAAATTGTCTAAATACAGGCCGAGGACCTGCTTACAAAGTGTCTGTCTGATTTCCAAAAAGAGACTATGCTCCTGCTTACAACGAAAATGCCAGGGAACCGCAACATGTCTAATTACAAGAGTGAGGAATAACATAATTAAACCTTATGGTCCAGGATGGAGGAACCTACGCTCAGAGAAGCCTTCACACCTGCATCTGACTGACGATTTGATCTAGTGGCTTGGAGCTCCAATTTTTCGATTTTTGCCTCCAAATCATCGATTTTGCTATTGATCTGCTACATTGTATACGTAAGGGCTTCGACCGCTTCCTCCCTGAGTCGGATTAAGTCCTCTTCGACCATCTCGAACCTCCAACCTCCTTCCCCATCCGGACGAAGTAGAAATCCTTTGTGCGCGCCGAGAGTGCGCCTAAGCTTGCGTATTTCAAGTTCCAGAGAGGGGGGAGGGTTAGGGGGTGAGACAAAGTTGGAGATGGAAGCCATTGGGTGAGCTGGGGGAGGAGCTGAGAGCAAAAGTCAGGCAAGGGACTAAATAGTGAAGCGTAGACAAGAGCAAGCTGGGGGATGAGCAGAGAGCAAAAGCCAGGCGAGAGACCAAGCAGTATCGAGCGGGCAAGGCAGGTACGAACAAGACGATGCCTTCCAGGATTTAACACCAGCTCGAACGTGCGTCGTCGTGAAGCGATGGGGCCTCGCTTGAATGCCATGTGGGAAGGGGATGGGCTCAGAGTAGGTCAACATGGGGGACATGAGAGGAAGATCATGCGATGGGTGGTGAGAAGACGCGATCTGAGGGAATAATTACCGTCGCGCAGGGGAGGGGACAGACATGAGTGGCATGAGAGATCTGCCACAAGTTAAGACGCTAGGGAGATCCGAGTGCCACCTGCCTTGTGAGGTCCATCTAATCGCCCACCACGTGCCCCTACGAGAGAGGGTCGAAGAACAAAGTCCCATTGAGGGAGAGTTGACCCTTTCCCAAGGGGGTGGCTTCTTTTGCGGCCTGGTCCGTTTCAACATTCAGCTGATGGAGCACATGAAAAAATTCAATCTTTTGGAAGAAATTTGAAAGCCTGAGAATTTTCTTGAAGATTTGATGGAGTTTCATTTGATTTGGCAAAGAGTTGGTGACCATAGCTTGGATTAAAATCCGAGAGTCTCCTATCACCGTAATTTCCTTGATAGCCAACTTCCAGGCTTGGGCGAGTCCCTGCCAAAGACTTAAAGCTCCTGTGATGTTGTTAATTTCTTCTCCGAACCCCCAGTAGTAGACTAGTTTCTGAAATTCAGCGAGGTTATAGATAACCCCTCCCCCTCCTACCTCCCCGATTTATGACATATGTTAATAGCAATAAAATAGAGATCTTTTTAATCAATAAATATATATTTTTAGAAATTGTTATCTTTCCCAAAACCTTTAGATGTATATTGAAAAATAATATATATTTGTAATTGTAATTATTGATTTGAGACCTATGTTAATAGCAATAAAAGAGAGGTCTTTTTAATCAATGATGAGTATAGGCTCTTCTACTAGAATTCTTGATATAAATGCAGGTTTAAATGTAGGTCTCATTGATGATATTTATAAAACCTGAGCTACCAAAACTAAATTCAATTAACTATATAAAAAACATATTAAATTTTTTTAATACATTTATATTAAAAATAAATTCCAACTCTATTACTCTATTTTTATTATATTATTTAAGTAAATAAAATTAAATAATTATAAGAAATAAATTATTAAACACTACTTTAAATCTTTAAATTTTATAAGCCCTATAGGACATTCAATTTTCTCATTTTAATTTCCACTTTTCCATATGTTTCTTCTTTTCATAGTCTTTTATCAAATGTTCTCCTAAATCTTTATCTGGATTGTAGATTCCATGCATGGAACGAGCATGAGCATGGATCAAAATCAACAAAAGTCAACGATTAAATTTGATTCATGTTCATATGCTTCTTCCTTCCATAGTCTTTTATCAAATGTTCCCGGAAATCTTTATCTGAATTGCAGATTCCGTACATCGAACAAGCATGGATGAAAATCAACAGAAGCCAATGATTGAATTTGATTATGTTCGCTAGATGAAAGGAATATGCAATCGAATTAAGTTGGAGTAATTTGTTACCTAAAATATGGGTTAGCTTTTTGGCATTTGGAATAACAAGGTAAAAGGGGACGGGTCTTTCGATCTCTTAATGGCCAAACTAAATCAGAATGAAATGTGTAATTCTGTCATAGGCCAAATAACATTTCTAAACCAACTTTGTTGAAAGATAATTCGTTCTCCACATCATGAACTATAAGGTTACTCATAGCGCGACTCCTAGCCGCAAAACTGCAGGATGAACGATTTAATTTCAAGCAGCATTATTTGCCATAGTAATTAGAACCAAATCCACCTGTGTTTTTCGGGGATTATAACACAAAACCCCCCTGCATGAGGGAGGAATGGATGGCCGGCGGCATTGAATTTTTCCTCTAGCAATGATGAAAATTCCTTCTGAATACGAAAGTGCACTGGGATAGAAAAGGCTTATCTACAGACTTGAAAGCATCTGGCTCAAGATTATATCCCCACGACATGCAACCGTGTATACTCATACATCAGACAAAGATTAAAGTCATAACACATCTCAGAAAAATTGCATTAAAAAATAATCACATACTTATTATTATTATTATATATACAAATCAACTTATTATATATAAGTGTTGTTAGATCCAGTTTATTTCAAACTTAGAGAGAGGTTGAGAGAATATTTCAACAATTTTCATCAAACCCAAACTGATTTTAATGTAAGCCTTAATTGTAACACCCTTCATTAATACTTACATCATAAAGAACAATACTACAATAATATATTACAAACAAAATTTGATGTGTTTGATCTGGTTTTCATCAACATTTCTATCCACTATAAAACACTTTTTCTAATAATGTCTACCCCCTCCCACCCTCTATATAGGGTGGGAGGGGCGGGAGGAATTATTAGAAAACACTTTTTCTAATAATGCCCAGGGGGGGAATTATTAGAAAACACTTTTTCTAATAATGTCCCGCCCCTGCCACCCTCTATAGAGGGTTTCTATCCACTTTTGAACTCTAACAGACTCTGCTCCTCCACAACCATTCATTGTGATCTGTTACTTGATTCATTGAAGATACAACTACTTCATACCATCAATGATGCATTTGTAATGATCGATGATTCTTGACATATTTACATCAGTCAAAGTCCATAGCTCATTGTATTTGACAAAAAATCACTCTAGATACTAAATCATTCTATTGACATGCTGACGTGCTCAGGATGTATTTGTTAGTTATATAAGAGAGCAGTCTAAATACTTAATGTATCCAACAATCAATCTTACAATAGATATATTCATACTAGTAATGTATTCTTATGACACCACATACATCGAGAACCACCAACTTAAATTATATTCTCTGTTCTATAATTAATTCTTCATAATTCATTTTACAAACCAAATTTAGAATATGGTCATTTACACATTTAGGTTGCAGCACAAATGATGTCATTAAGTTGAACAACAATTTCACTATCCGTCTTCAAGATAGTCAAACGTTGTCTGATTTGCAACAACAACACCATTCTTTCCTCCCACTTCGACAACCATGTTACACAATGTCATTCTATCTTCCATCGTCAAGATTTTAACAATAGATCCTGAAGATTCCATGGCTCGGTACGTTTCCCCAAAACAATAATTTCACCAGTAATCTACAGAAAAAGATCCTTTGCAAAGAGGGAATGTGGAATTTCCCATGACGAAAATATCCTTCAGCAAATGTCCAGTCAGCCTCCTCTCAAGATCGTAGAAAACTTCGCTGCGAAACTCAAGAGTCGGATGCAAGGATCGGAATGGATTCTGGAAAAAAACGAGGCAAACAACAACACTAAACTCCAAACTACTATAGACACACCATAATAACAATGCACTCTCACTAGCTATTTATGCTAATCCTACATATTTACAAAGGATCAACTATCAAGGCTCTGATACTCCCTTTGTGGGAGGGCTAGGAAGGATCACATATTCTCGGCCCTCTCACAGGAGTTAAACAAGAGTTAAATAAGAACTGATTTGATATTTTTTTATGAAAAATTATATACACAAATAATCACACATTTATTATTATTATTATATATACAAATTTAGATACAATACACTTATTTAAGTGTTGTTAGATTTAATTTATTTCAAACTTAGAGAGAGGTTGAAAGAATATCTCCACAAATTCTAACAAACCCAAATCAATTCTAATGTAAGCATTAATTTTAACAACACACTCCATTTGTCACCTTCTCAACAAGATGCTTCTTCCATTTAGGTAACCCAAAAACAGGATAATGGAGACATTCCTTTGAATTGCACATGAATACCAACCACTTCAGCCATTCAAGGTTGTTCTTAGCAACATCTATTAGTTTCAGGTTTAATTCTTCTTATTCTTCTTGATCTTGAACACCCATTAAGTGGTTTACACACCTCTTTAGGAAAAAGTCTAAATATTCTATTTTTTAGAATTTTTAATTAAAATTTTACTATATAATTATTGGTGAAATTGCAATTTTTCTTTTTTAAATTATATTTTTAAATATATAAATGAATTTAACACTTTGAAAAATTCTATATTACATTTATATTATGCAATTCCAACATTTTTTCTAAATTTATAACCAAATTTTAAATAAAACTAAATGAAAAATATGATTTAATTTTTCATTTAAAAAAAAATAAAAAATATTTAGACTACTAACTCAACACTGAAAGTAAGTAACGTACACAAACTTAAGTTTCATAATCAAATCGTCAACGAAATGATAAAAGGGACCATTGCATTGAATATTGCGACCGGACGACGATGATCCATCACTCTCCACTTCAGACTCTGCCCAATTGCTTTTGAAACACTTAGAGTGGAGAAAAAAAAGGCTCCCTAAGCAGCCGTGTTCATGTCAAAGTCTGTCGAGTTAGACAGTTGCTTTTTTTTTTTATGAAGATGAGAAAACCCACCATGCATTATCGGGGATATATTTAACTAACGTGAGGAAGCCGAGCCAATGTTAGTGGCCCAAATCAATATTGTTATGTCAACTCTCAACCAGAAAAAGGGAAAGGCGTGATTTCTCATAATTCTCAAACAAAAGGGCTTACACAAATTAGTTTCAAAAGTTTTCAAAAGCTATCCGGAATCTAGTAACATAAATCTTAAAAAATATTAGAAATTTTTGTTTTTTAAATTATATTTATAAATGTAAAAATAGATTAAGATTAGAATTTAAATTATATAAATTTAACCATTCAAATTTATAAATTCAATAATATCTCATCAAATTTTGAGTAAATATCCCCAAAAAATATATCCATAAAAAAAAAAAATTAACACATTTAAACTACTCCCTTTTGTAACGAGTATTCATCACAACTTTCCAATCTTTTCCAATAACAAACAATGGTTGCGATTTTTCAAACTTTTTAAATAATGAGAAGACTGCGCCACTTGTTAAACATTTTAGATAATGCCAATGGTCGTAAGTTTGAAAAAGATGTATTGGCCGGTTCAGGAGTGATGATATTGATAAAGGGTTTTCAATTGGTTTGAGCTTAAGAAGAAGAACGAGTCGAATCTTTGTGAGGGCTGTGAAAGACTTCGCACATACTTCAAACAAAGGAATTTTAAACTCTAATTTATTTAGGGCAATTAAATTAAAACCCTAATTCCTTTTCCATAATTACATCATATGCAATGACATGGAGATAGCCATGAAAACACATGCATGGAGTGGAGATAGTCATGTATCATGCAAATAATATAACCATGTGTTGTGTAAAGACATGCAACATATTCCCAACATTTTTCCACTTGCTTTTTTTGCAAACATGGGGCAGAGATTTACAAGATCAATAATTCAAGACAACAATGTGTTAGTTGTGGAAACTGATTACCTTCGTGTTTCATAGGTCTTTGTTTTCAGCCATGTTTATACCCCATGAAGATTGTACACCTCAGAGTACTATACACCCCTCCTCGCATGGGGCTTGCCCCCCTGCAGGGTCCGGGGGCAAGTGGCCCCCCGAAGGAAAAATTGCCTTGTAAATATATATTGTAATTTCACAGTAAAACTAGACTGTTCATTATAAGGTCGCAGATATGACGATAACAGTTATGTTAGAGTTTTTTGCCCTAGAAGACAACCTTTTTTTATGAGGGAATTGCATTGCGGCTGTGTATCATTGCGAATATTGTATTATGAGATATGACACTATGAGAGAAAGAAGAGGAAGTTACAGCGAGTGTGTTGTAGGTTGTATCCCTTCATTTCCCGAATAATAAAAAGGAAGGACCTGCAAATTTATGTGGTGGATGTAGCCCACATTGGGTGAACCACATATATTTGTGTCTCTATTTTATTGTGTATCTTCTGTGTTTTATTTCCACATTTGTTTTTGTTTTATTTCTCCGTGATCCTGTTTTTATAACAACTGGTATCAGAGTGAAAGGTAACTCGCAGGAAAAGAGGATTCCTAGTTCGAGTGGGAGAAATGATGAAAGATGAAAAGTTTATGGTCGAGAAATTTAACAACCAAAACTACCAGTTATGGAAGATACAGATGGAAGATTATTTATATCAGAAGGATCTATTCTTACCATTGGGTGGAATATAAAAGAATCCAACGACCATGAAGGACGAATAATGGAAGGTTCAGAAAGACACTAGAAACTATACGATTGAGCCTGGCAACGTCGATTGTTTTCAATATTTCGAAAGAAAAGACAACGAAGGAGATGATGGAGGCATTGGATAAACTATATGAAAAACCCTCGACATCCAATAAGGTATTTCTAATGAAGAGATTATTTAATATGAAGATGTCAAAAGGTGGGTCTGTTGCAGATCATTTAAATGAATTCAATATGGTTACTAATCAACTAAGTTATGTAAAAGTGGAATTTGATGATGAGTTCATGGCTCTTCTAATCTTGTTTTCATTGCCAGAAAGTTGGAACAACTTGATCATGCCTGTAAGTAACTCTGTCACTAGTTCAAACACATTAAAATTTGATGATGTTGTTGGTGTTATCCTTAGTGAGGAAATGCGATGGAAAAGAACAAGGGCAACATCAGGTAATGCGTTAAACATGGAGAACAGAGGAAGAAAAAATGATAGAGTAAAGGGCTCAGGGAACCACAAGAATTCTAGGAAGGGAAAATCCAAATCCAGACTAGGAAAGATAGAGTGTTGGAATTGTGGGAAGAAATGACATATGAAAAAAGATTGCAGAGATCCAAAGAAATAAAGAGATGGACAACAAGAGAAAAATCATGAAGCAAATGTAACAGGTAATGTGTTACAAGATGCTTTGATTCTTTCTGTAGATAATATTTCTGAGTCTTGGGTAGTAGATTCAGGAGCTTCATTTCATGCAACACCTCATAGGAAACCTTTTCCAGATTATATTTAAGGTGGTTTTGGACAGGTTCATTTGGGTGATGATGCACCATGCAAAATTGTTGGAATGAGAAAGGTAAAAATAAAGAAAAGGAATGGAAACCAGTGGTTGTTGAAAGAGGTAAGACATGTTTCATATCTAAGGAAAAAACTAATTTCAATAGGGCAGTTGGAAAGTGAAGGTTGTATATCCATATTTATAGATAAGGTGTGGAAGGTCACCAAATGATCCCTGGTGATAGCAAAATGAGAGAAGGTAGGTACATTGTATTTATATACTGGTAATACTGACTCTTCTATATCTTTAGCTTCTACATGAGTGGATACAACACTGTGGCATCATAGGCTTGGACACATGAGTGAGAAGAGGATGCAAATACTCCACAAAAGAAATTTGTTTTCATATATTAAACAAATTGACTTGGATTTCTGTGAGCATTGTGTTTATGAAAAACATAAGAGAGTCAGATTTCTTAGAGTCAGAAAAAAAAAGAAGAGTGAAAGGTTAGAGCTTGTGCATACATATGTATGGGGACCGGGTCATGTATCATCTCTTGGCAGCTCTCGTTATTATGTTACTTTTATTGATGATGCAATTAGAAAAACTTGGGTTTATTGCTTCAACAAAAATATGATGTTTTTGATACTTTTAAGAAATTGAAAGATTTGGTTGAGAATGAGAAAGAAAAATGTTGAAGTGTCTCATATCAGACAATGGAGGTGATTATTGTAGCAACAAGTTTGATTATTACTGTTCATACCATGAGATTCGTAGAGAGAAGACAGTTCCATGAACACCACAAAAAAATGGTGTGTCAGAAAGGATGAACATGACAATCATGGAGCGTGCAAGGAGTATGGGATTACATGTTGGTTTTCTCTTCCAGTTCTGGGCAGATGCTATAGATACTGCTGTTTACTTAATAAACAAAGGACCTTCAAGCTCCTTGGATGGTGGAATTCTAGAGGAGGCATGGACAGGTAAAAAGGTAAACTATTCTTTTTTGAAGACTTTTGGTTGTGAAGCATTTGTCCATATTGATAAAGAAAATAGAACAAAGCTTGAGGAAAGATCTAAGAAGTGTACCTTTATTGGATACAATGTTAATGATCTTAGTTATCGCTTATAAGATTATGAAAATCACAAAATCATTAGGAGTAGAGATGTCATATTCAATGATAAGGTCATATACAACGATCAGTTGCAGGAAAATAAACAACTGATCGTGAAATGTCAAAATTGTCAACTCTATCAAATTTGACAAGCTATTTCATTTTGAAATTCCAATCCTACCACTTACACAGTTTGATACACTTTTTAATTATATATTTATTATTACATTATACACTATACTTTATCTGAAAAATAACTTAGGCTAAACATTATACACAATGTTGATTTTTTAGGGACATTTGTTCGAAATTTGGAAAAAAAATTGTTAGATTAGTAAATTTGAGTGATTATTTCTGTATAATTTGACTGTCCCAAAGATTTTTCAGCATGCTAAATCCATTTCTGGATTTTAAACATCAAAAAATAGTGATTCATGTAAATTTTTATTGCCCGCCCTGAAAAATTCATGCATGTACAACCTTATTTTTATGCATAAAACCAAATGTCATGAAAAATTACCAAAATTGTTATTGGAATAAAAAACACATTAATAAATGTGATTTGGGCTCCTCCCTTTGCATACCTCTTTTTATTTTGATCCCTCTTTACAAGTGGAAAGTTATTAACTTCAGGGTTTCAATGACCATTCATGCTCCCTCCTTGCCATTCATGCTCCCTCCTTTCCATTCATGATCCCTCCTTTCCAGAAGGACCCCACTCCCCAAAACCCTCACAGTTGAGAAAACTGTTCAGCATCACCAGAGTTTAGTCCCCCGAGGCGAAAGAAGCCATGCACCTGCTAGAAGAAGATGTTACAATTATCAATGATGAATATCAGGAGGATGATCATGTGGACATGAAGGTAGGAGACATTATTCCTGATCTGTGTTGCACTGGGAAGCGTGATACCAAGTTTCATAAAATGTTGGAGCTCCACTGACACACCAAGACAATGGTAGCCCAATGTATGTTACCGAAAGGGGACGATCGTCACTTCAAACAACTTTTGGATTCTTTCAAGAGTCAAATTAAGTTGTTCCTTATGAAGGTCTCTTGGCTAGTAAAAAGGAATGGGGTCTCTCTCTAGTTAGTCTGTGATGTAGAGAGTCAAAATAAGTTCTTCCTTACCATGGTTTTTTTTGGCTAATTAAAAGGAATGGGGCTCTCTCCATTTAGTGTGTGATCCTAGTTCGTTTGCTGGGTCTCTTTGACCTCCTATCGATGTTGGGAATGCGTATCTATAGTTTTATTTTTCTATCTGTCCCATATGTTTGCTATTTTGTCATGGTATGTGTTTTCTTTCATATTAAAAGACTTGCTTATGCTACTTTTTAGTCTTGCTACAAGTCCTCATATTTCATTTTTCTGAGTTTTTTGAAATCCTTTAAACATCAATTATAATGCTATGAAGAAATTAGACGTGTTTGATATCCTCACTTTATTAATATTTCAATAAAATTTTCTGACAAAAGAAACAAATATAATGTTACACTAAATACTCCACGATTAAAAATTACTCTCCATTTTTCAAATAACACATGAAATCGATATTATCACTCAATTTTTCAAATAACACATGAAGTCGATATCATCACTCAAAAGCATTGCTCTGTAATGACTTTTAATAAAAGATATCTCCCCAATAAAACATGTACAAAACTCCACAATGTGGTTTAGAAATTTTAGTAAATTCTAGTCTGCAAGAATCACTCCATGCAAGGAAGTCTTAGAAGGTTAGAACACAATCTATAAGAGAGCTTGAAGGACTCTTAACTTTATGCTGATAGACAAAATGTCCCGTGTCAACAATAAGGGTTCGTCTCAAGTCGACAGGAACCACTTTAGTACCTAATATAATATGCATGATGCAAATGTAAATTTATTCTAATATAATATGCATGATGCAAATGTAAATTTATTTTAAATATTTAGTTCTGAATTAATAATGAGGAATTTTGAAAATAAAATCAAGTGTATTTATATTATCATTTTTAATAGAATAACATAAACATATATTATTAATTAAGAAAAGTATGTAATCAAGTAAATGGTTATAAGTTTAGTAGGTTATAAAGAAACAATGGAAAAAATAAATATAAACTAGTATAAACTCATCTTAACTCTAGTTCTACTAACCTTAGAGGGATCAAATCTCTGGAGGTGAAAACCCTTCCTCCTTAATCAGTTTTAGAAACCCTTCCTCCTTAACTTAATACTAAACTTTAGAATGCCCCTCTCAACACAATAAGAATGCATCATTATAAGAGAACACTGCATCATAGTCCCGAGCTTGACACATAGAAAATTATGCACTGTAACACTGTGAGCTGGAAACAATACCCATTGTATTGTATTATATTTGCATTCGCAAATCGGTGATTTATGAATTTGATAGTCAGAGTGATTTACTTGTCAAATAATTTTTCCGATAGAACTCTGAAAACTGGTGACGGTGAAATGTCAAAATTGTCAACTTTATCAAATTTGACAAGCTATTTCATTTTGAAATTCCAACCCTACCACTTACACAGTTTGATACACTTTTTAATTATATATTTACTATTACATTATACGCTATATTTTATTTGAAAAATAACTTAGGCTAAATGTTATACGAAATGTTGATTTTTTAGAGACATTTGTTCGAAATTTGGCAAGAAATTGTTAGATTGGTAGATTTGAGTGATTATTTCTGTATAATCCTACTGCCCCAAGGATTTTTCAGCATTCTAAATCCATTTTTGGATTTTAAACAACAAAAAATAGTGATTCGTGTAAATTTATATTGCACACTCTGAAAAATTCATGCATGTACAACTTTATTTTTATACATAAAACCAAATGTCATGCAAAATTACCAGAATTGTTATTGGAATAAAAAAGACATTAATAAATGTGATTTGGGCTCCTCCCTTTGCATACCTCTTTTTATTTTGATCCCTCTTTACAAGTGGAAAGTTATTAACTTCAAGGTTTCAATGACCATTCATGCTCCCTCCTTGCCATAATGACCCCACCCCCCAAAACCCTCACAATTGAGAAAACTGTGTAGCATCACCAGAGTTTAGTTCCCCAAGGAGAAATAAATCATGCACCTGCTAGAAGAAGATGTTCCAATTATCAATGATGCATATCAGGAGGATGAACATGTGGACATGCAAGTAGGAGACATTATTCCTGATCTGTTCTACACTAGGAAGCTAGATACCAAGTTTCATAAAATGTTGGAGCTCCACTGACACACCAAGACAATGGTATCCCAATGTATGTTACCGAAAGGGGACGATAGTCACTTCAAACAACTTTTGGATTCTTTCAAGAGTCAAATTAAGTTGTTCCTTATGAAGGTCTCTTGGCTAGTAAAAAGGAGTGGGGGCTCTCTCCAGTTAGTGTGTGATGTTGAGAGTCAAAATAAGTTGTTCCTTACCATGGTTTTTTTGGCTAATTAAAAGGAATGGGGCTTTCTCCATTTAGTGTGTGATCCTAGTTCGTTTGCTGGGTCTCTTCGACCTCCTCTCGATGTTGGGAATGCATCTCTATAGTTTTATTTTGCTATCGGTCCTATATGTTTGCTATTTTGTCATGGTATGTGTTTTCCTTCATATTGAAAAACTTGCTTATGCTACTTTTAGTCTTGCTACAAGCCCTCATATTTCATATTTCTAGGTTTTTTGAAATCCTTTTAACATGACTTATAATGCTATGGAGAAATTAGACATGTCTGATATCCTCACTCTATAAATATTTCTGGTTTTTTGAAATCCTTTTAACATGAATTATAATGCTATGGAGAAATTGGACATGTTTGATATCCTCACTCTATTAATATTTCTATAAAATTTTCAGGCAAAAGAAACAAATATAATGTTACACTAAATACTCCACAATTAAAAATTACTCTCCATTTTTCAAATAACACATGAAATCGATATCATCACTCAATTTTTCAAATAACACATGAAATCGATATCATTACTCAAAAGCATTGCTCTGTAATGCTTTTTAATAAAAGATATCTCCCCAATAAAACATGTACAAAACTCCACAATGTGGTTTAGAAATTTTAGTAAATTCTACTCTGCAAGAATCGCTCCATGCAAGGAAATCTTAGAAGGTTAGAACACAATCTATAAGAGAGCTTGAAGGACTCTTAACTTTATGCTGATAGACAAAATGTCCCGCGTCAACATTAAGGGTTCGTCTCAAGTCTAGGAACCACTTTAGTACCTAATATAATATGCATTATGCAATTTTTTTTAAGTGTTTAGTTATGAATTAATGCATTATGCAATTTATTTTAAGTGTTTAGTTATGATTTTTTTTTTTTTTTTAAGTAAAAAAGTAAAACCTGCTATATTAGATTAGTGAAAAACTTTGACAAAATATACAGTGATACAGGTCTAAGTCACCAAAAATGTTGTCTATTACCAGAAACTAGTATAAGTGGAGAGCATCTGACAGTGGCATGATAAAACAGGAAAAAAAATGGCATCTGTCCTGCCCGGAGGAAACCAGGACAGATGTCTATAGTCCAAATGAGCATAAAACAGTAACATGATAAAACTAAGAACCAAGAAAGCATAAAGACCTAGGTACCCGGTGACCTGTCGCCCTTGCCAGTCTGCCACGTGGACCCAGCCGGGATGACAAATGCCTGCGCGCAGAGAGGGAACTTCCGCTTAGCTGGAACATTGGAGTATGCGTCAAGGAGCAAGTCTAGACGCTGGCCCATGAGAAGGGCTCTATGCTCCAGGTCTGCCATGTGGCCTCGGAGTTCGAACACCAGAGCCAGATGCTCTGCATGGAGGAGAGAGCCATGCAAACCATCACCCACGTCGCTAAGGGGAACCTCCCTCAATTCCACGGTCACTCCAAGTCCAGTGTCGAACTCCATCTGCTCCGCATCATCCCCTTCATCCTTCCTCGCCGAGCGATTGCTGTCCGCATTCACATCTGCTCTGGTTGCCTGCATATCATGGCTGGTGGGGCTGTAGTGACTTGGCCAGGGAATTTCCTCTACAATGCAGCCAGGGATATCATCTTCCTGAGCGAAATTTGGTCTGCTTTCATCCCGATGAGTTGCTTCTATGGAGCGAGGCTCCTGGGCAGTCGACAGGTCCTCCATAAATGGATCTTCTTCCACGTAACAGGTGGGAAACGCGTCCTCAGCTCCAGTCTCCTGCCTGTTTCCCGGTTTAATTGCCGCGGCTTCGCTACTGCAGCCGGTTCTCGTCTCCGCAATGGTGGCGAGTAGCGCCAATTTCTCAGCCCGAGCCTTCTTCCGGAGAATGGAGGTCGCCATTGCCAGAGCACGTTCCAATTTTTCTTTCCGTTGCCACTGCGCCTTGTGGGCATACCAGGCCGAGCCACGGCGAGGCCTACCCCACTTTCTGGCCATAGTTGCCGGGGAATGGATGAATGTACAGAGCGGTTGCAACGAGAAGTTAATAAGCCAGGACGAGAAGGATGTCGGGTTGCACCGGAGCTCCCAGAAGAAGAGGAGAGCTGGAGCAAGAGCAGACCGACTCTGTCCAGGCACATAAAAAAACAAAATGCCAGGAAATTCCTCACCAAAATGCAACGAGATGGGATTGAGCCAGGACGAGAGGGGTATAGGACTGCACTAGAGCGTCCATGCGAAGAGAAGAGCCGAAGCAGGAGCAATCCCGCTCTGTCCGGGCACAAAAGAAAGCAAATTACCAGAGGCCAAAGTCACCTGACCCCCCTTAAACCTTGTCATGCTGAGTGCGCTATGAGCGTAAATGGTTGCACGAGGGAAGAGTCCCTCCGTCGTATAGCTGCAGCTATGGCCGTCCACCATCGTAAATGCAAACTTGTGGGTGTCAGCCATCGACATTTATGCCCTGGCTTAGTGCTAAGCCCAATGTCACAGGAGTGCCGCGTGTCACCCCATCCGGGCGTGTTTAGTTATTATTAACAATGAGAAATTTTGAAAATAAAAATGTTTAGTTATGAATTAACAATGAGGAATTTTGAAAATAAAATTAGTTGTACATTAAAAATTATTAGATAAATAATAAAAATATATATATCATTAATTATTGATGAAGAAAAACATGTAATTAAATAAATGGTTATAATTCTATATAAATCTATGTTAATAAGTTATTGATAAACATTTGAAAGATAAAATATAAAGATGAATGAATCATTATTATAAGAGAAATGAATAAAAATATGTAAGCAAATAAATGGTTATAATTCTATATAAATTTATCTTAGGAAGTTATAGATAAACAATTGAAAGATAAAATATAAATAAGAATGAATAATTATTATAAGGGAGCAATGCGCATATTATGGAAACATTTTTACTCCAATTTTAATAATAATAGATAATAAAAAAATTCCACACATATAATATTAGAATCAATGTTTCTCTCAAAAACTTGGTTGATATTGGCTATTTACAAAGATCTAACATGCAAAGATCTCTTTCCTCTTTGCTTTTTTGAAATTTATAAATCTTTCTCATGGCCCTAAACCCAAGTGGTGATTTCAATTTATTTTTTCAAAGAAGTTCCCTTTTGTTTTAACACATTACATAGTCTGTGTATCTTATTTAATATGTTACATGGTGTGGTGTGATACAACCTGAATGGGCCTAATGGTTAAGAACATGTGTTTCCTCTTAAGAGGTCACAAGTTCAAATTCAGAGGGGGGTAGGGTATGTATACCTCCGTAGAATTTACCAATTTTAAACTCCAATTCCCTTTTTGATTATATTATTTAAGCATATTGGAAAGAAATCAAATAATTGTAAGAAATAAGTCATTAAACATGACTATGCCTTTTATACGACATTCGATTTTCTCATTTTAATTTCCACTTTCTCATATGCTTCTTGGTTCCATTGTCTTTTATCAAATGTTCCCATAAATATTTATCTCGATCGCAGATTTTGTGCATCGAATGGGCATGGAGCAAATTCAACAAAATTCAACAATTGAATTTGATTCATGTTCGTTGGATGAAAGGAATATGAAATTGAGTTAAGTTTGAGTAATTTGTTACCTAAGGCATGCATTAGCTTTTGGGCATTTGGAATGATAAGGTAAAAAGGGACGAGTCTTTCGATCTCTTAATGGCCAAACCAAATCAGACTAAAATGTGCAATTCTGTCATAGGCCAAGAACATTTCTAAACCAACGTTGTTGATAGATAATTTGTTCTCCACATCATGAGCTATAAGGCTACTTATAGTGCAAATCCTAGCCACAAAACTACACGATGAATGATTTAGTTGAAGCATTATTTGCCACAATAATTAGAACCAAATCCACCTTTTTTTTCCAGTGATTATAACACAAAACCCCATTGCACGAGGGGGCAATGGATGGCGGCCTTGAAATTTTCCTATAGCAATGATGGAAATTCCTTTTGAATACTAAAGCGCACCTAGGATAGAAAATGATTATCTACAGAATTGAAAGCATCTGGCTCAAGATCATATCCCCCACGACATGCAACCGTGTATACTCATACATTAGAAAAAGATCAAAGTCATACAATAAAAGACACATCTTAGAAAAATTGCACACACAAATAATTACACACTTATTATTATTATTACGCATACAAACTCAAATACAATACACTTATATAAGTGTAGTCAGATCCAAATTATTACAAAATTAGAGAGAGAGGTTGAGAGAATATCTCAACAATATCCATCATACCCAAATCAATTATAATGTAAGAATTAATTCTAACACCCTCCCTTAATGCTTACATCAGAAAGAACAATACTACAATAATATATTACACACAAAATTTGATCTCTGTCTGATCTGGTCTTCATCAACATTTCTATCCACTTCTGAACTCTCATAGACTGCAAGGTGCCGGATCTATTATAATAGATGAAAACAAAAATATTACAGAGAATAACAGCGGAAAAACACAATAGATGAAACCAAAACACTAGAATAATACCTTTATTGATAGGAAACAATGTTCACTTGCCTCTTCGAAGGGGAAACCTCTAACATAGCAACACTCTATTACAATAATTCTCAATACAAAAATTCTTATACCCTCTACTCCTATTTATACTGAATTTGTCTATTCAAAAGAACAATCTAGAGGAAGATCCTTCTAGAAGCGGAAGCTTTTATTAGGTCTTCTTATATTTGGATTATTCTTCCTTATTTCTAGGCCTTATTAATATTGGCCTTTATTACATGGAAATATATTATTCTACCTATGTGAGGGGTTAGGGAGGTTAGGTCCCTAACATGCCCTCCCCCTTAAAAACAGTCATGTCCTCAAGGCTTGAGATGAGGAAATTGCTGTAGAATGGTAGTTGGTTCCCAAGTGGCATCTACTACAGTTGTATCTTTCCACTGGAATAACACTTACTTGATGGTGCACTGGCGAAGATGATGCTCACGCTGATTCAAAACTGCTCGTGGCTACAACCGGATGGAGCCTTCTTCATCCAACTCAGGAAAGTTGGTTTGAGTTTGGAACTTAGTTCCACTCACCTTCTTTAAGCAGGAGACATGAAAAATAGGATGGATCTTAGAATGACTGGGCAAAGATAACTGATAGGCCACTTGTTGGCACAGGGGCAGACCCAGGGTTCAACGCTACAACAATGCACCAACAAAACCCTAACTACTGGCCCTTTCGGTAAAACCTACGAAGTAGATGAAGTCTCACCCGAGGTAGAGGTAGGGGTGGTTGCAGGACTTAGGTGTCTGCAACCTTAGCTGGGACACAGATCTCTGATTTTAATACTTAACAGAGCACTTAACATTGACAATTCATCAATATTTAACCACTATTCTACTGTGCAGATAAAACAGAGCATCACATCATTCACTCAGATCTGATGTATCTAAGCACTTATTATAAATAGGTATATTAAATCTAGCAGATTCAAGCACTAAGAACATTCACATAGGTCAGATCTACATCCATATACATCATTAACACAAAGCATAAGCAAATCTATCTATCTATATCAAAGAAATTTAGCAAGTAAAGACACAAACATATCAAGACATCACACAAAGTAGGACAACACAACATTTACATGGTTCACCCCCACCCTAGGGCTACGTCCACCAACTCTTCTTCTTTATTAGCTTCTTCAATAGGTTACATGCATGGAGCCTCAAAACCTTACTCCACATAGGACAGGAGATTTGTGCAGCTCGCTAGATCCTCCTTCTCTAAGTAGATCTAAGCACACAACCTTCCACAACCTCTTACAATGACTTGCACTTAGCTCTGCAAGTCTCACACAGTATGCACAAAGCACTTACAACCTTGATCACATAGATCCAACTTTAGCACTTAGCTATTCCTATCATTTTTTTCATTACATCGCCTAGTCTTCTATATATACTTTACAAAATAGGCCTAAACATGGGTAAACCCATGGGTCGACATCCCATACCCGTTATGTAATCCCAAATCCCAAAAAGGACCCAAAAAGGGGACGAGATCCCACAATACCTTCTTCATTTTGCGCTCCTCCTTCGACAGGCTATCAAAGTCCCAAAATAGGTCAAACTTGACCATAGATCTCTCAAAACTTGGTCAAGGGCCAACAACCCCCCAACACTCACCTGTGACTCGTCCCGAGTCACTCTGATCTGGGTAGTTCTGCTTCGAAAGCCTCGAGCTTGACTTGAGATGCTTCGACTTTTTGCTGTGCCATGGCCTCTTATGCAACGAACTTTTGGATGACTACCTTGTTCACAGGCCCCTCTAGGCGTTGTTCATCTGCAATAACAACCTGCTCTAGTTCTGCTCCTTGGCCTTATACCTCTGTGAACAATTGGTAGGCCTTATCTTGTACGGGTTGGAGTCTATGAGTTACTTCCATAACTCTGCTCTAGATAGTGTGGATCTGCTGTTGGGCGGTGCGTTGCTCTTGGGAGCGCTTCATTCTTTCCACAACTGATAAAGGCTTCAGATGCATCTGTATTATTTCAGCTTGATACTTCACCTCTTGGAGTTGCGACTCCAGTGCCTTTAGTTCTGGATTCTCTGTGAGTTGCTCGTAGGTCTAGGCATTGCGATCAATAAGTTTCTTACATTCCATAGTAAGGGATTTTATTCTCTCAACTACGCTTCGAGCAATTGCTGCTCTTTGGTCCCTTACATGCTGTGGGGTCTCGGGCACTACGTGGAGCTCTAAGTCTGCTATACGTTGCTGTAATTGCTGGATAGCTTCTGCGAGCTGTTCCACTTTCTGTGTGACTCAATCTTCTGCCTTTATTTCGATGACTATCACAGAGCAAAGTGCTCTGCTGACAAATTCTTTTATTTCATGTTTCTCTGCGAGCAACTGTTCTTTTCCTTGCTGGATCTGTGATTTTTCTTCATCGAACTTTGCTTGGAGATCAATCTTTTCCTGTTTTGCAGCTTAGCGCTATTCGACAAGTACTCCTTGTACTTGTGCCAAATCTTGGGTGGCTTGGTCAGTTGCTTCCTGTGCTCGTCGGAGGCAAGCTTCAACTATATTAGCTAGTCGATGGATTTGGGTTGGTGCATATCCCAACTTTGGTTCTCCCGACGCAGTGGAGACCGTGCAATTGGACCGAAGGGCCTGCTGTACCCCTCGGAGTTAGACTTTGATCCTATCATACATTTCTTCTTGCTTGGCCACTTTTTTCTCTGCTATTTCCAGCGAGGCGTCGCTCAGGGTTGCTATGATGAAGTCAAAATCATCAAAAGTGAGGATAGTCTGCATCTTGGTCATGGTAGCTTTCGACTTCTTCCGAGAAGAAGGTTTTAGGGGGGAAACCTTCCTCTTCTTCAAGGGATCCTCCTCATCTCTGGGCGGTGTTACTTTGCTTGGCCTCTATTAAGCTTTGACTTCGTCACCACCCCCTCGGTCAAGTGACATGGAAGTAGTCTTTCCTGAGGTGCTGCTTAAGTTTTGGACCTCCTCAATATTGTTCTGCCCGGGTATATTCTGTTCTTTATGGGTGTCCTCTGGGATGTCATTATCAGATATCTTTGTGGGGTTGGCAGGGATAAGGAGGTCAACGAACCATTCCTTAGTGATTTCCTCCAGGTCTTCTTCTGTAAGCTTATAGTATGTCTGGAGCCACTCTTTATGTTCATCTGCTCGCATTGTAATATAAGTGAAGTTCCGCTCTGCGTTGAACTTCATCAGTGGTCAGAACCTTTGTAATGTGTTTGGAGTCACGTGAGGCTCGACTTTGATGGCTCGCTTCAGCTGAAGGTAGTATGTATGAAACACAACATTCGACTGCCATTGTTTGTTCATATCTATTGAATACCACAGGGTAGCGAACTTCGTGGCAAGCGGTTCAAATGACTCTATGTCTGGGAAGGTTTCTCCTTCCGGCATCTCCCTGGAAACAAATGCAATGAGGACTAGGAGCCAGCTGAAATGGAATTCGTAACCCTGGTCCTAGGCTTCTCAGCAATCAAGTTCCAACTGGTTAACTAGGTACTTCGCCCAGTTCATCGGTAGGCCTTTCGCACACTTCCTTGGGAGGTCAACAACAAAGTCGTTGACATGCATAGGTTGATTCTTTCTTACTAACTTCCCAACTATCAGTTGACATGCAAGGTGCACTGCGCCACTCTTAATGGAAGTTACCTTTTAGCCTCTTATTCCCTTCTCAACATCACCATAGGTGTCCTTTATCTTCTGTGCAAGTGCGTATTCTACGACTTTTCGTGGATAAAAGTCCTAAGGGTTAGGTCCTTGCATACTCAGGACTGTGATCCTATGGATCAGTGTCAGGTCAACTGTAATGCAGAGGTCTAGCCATAATTATCCGCTATGGTAACACGACAGTAGCATCTTGACACATGCATTGACTTCCTGGTGTCTTCCGAAGTGTGGGATTTTCATGACGTTCAATAGGGTGGACTGTGCGAGGTTCATTGTCCATGACTGGGGGATGATATTCGGATTCTTTCCTTTAGTTCTGGTTAGGTACTTGTATGGGGTGATCATGCCATAGATCTTGCGATCTCCGAGGTTGAAGTCGCTAAACTTTAGTGCTACGATCTTGTCCTGGTCTGTTCGAACTGCGTGTATCCCTTTTGGGAGGTACACAATAAATATGGTGTTCTTGAAATTGTGTGGTACACTATCACGATTTACCGTGCCAACCAGAGGTGGGATGTAATCGGGAAATATGGTTGGAATCAATTTTTCATTTGTCAGGTTGTCTTTATGCATGGTTTCTCTTTTTTGCTGATGGCCGTGATGGTCCTGCTTTGTGACAAGTCGACGAAGAAGCTTGCAACGTTCTCATCGATGAAGCTTGTACACCTGTAGACATCGACATGACTCTTTCAGTCATGAGGTTGATCAAAACTTCTTTAAGAACTTTCTCTGCAGCATTGAACTCGATTGACATACGTGCTCAGGATTGAAAATCTCGAGTTCGAGGAGTAATTTAGACACATCAATACGATAGAGGGTAATAATGCAATGAGCACTGTGTAAAATCAGCGAGTCTGTGGGCTCATATTCACGGTTATAAAAAGTGTTCTCGGGGCATGGAGTGATAGGATAAGTAGATACTTGGCAACGGATATCTTGCAATGGGCAAGAAGCCTTCATTAACTCTGTCTGTTACGGTGCGGTCCAATGGTCTGGTGGCGAACCATAAATGCCTTTTGACCCGTTCAGAGGGTCGACCGAATGGTTATATTAGTCCCAACGACTATATTGCTTTGCCATGGTGAAGTGCCATGTGACGTTGTTCTGTTATCTCGGCGAAGTTCCAATTTTGCAAATTTTCCTTCTACGAGGTTCCTTCTAGAACCTTCTGTAACTTGTCGATCTTAGCTCTCTTCTTACTTAGATTTCTAGCCTTCTTTCCAGTGAGCTTCATCTCGGTATTCCTTTTTCCATTCTGATTCTTATCTTCTTGTGGCATAGTTACTTCGTGCTGTTGAGATTCTTTCCTAAGATTCGAGAGTGATGCTTCTTCTTTATCTAAAATAGGTACTTCAATATTCTATGGGTGTTCTAGTGTTCTTACAACTTCAACATCCTAGTCTCTGGTGTTAAATAGCTTTGATCTATTCTTCTGTTCTTCAATCAAGTGTGCGATCCTTCTAGTCATAAAATCTTTTAACTCTTGCTTCTTTTGCTCTAAAATTTCCTCTTCTTCTTTCCTTCTGGCCTGATCTTTTTCAATCCAAGGTTTTCCTAGTCACATGGTAAATGGGGCGTTGTTCTCAATAAATCTAATAATCTCAAAATCTTCCTCTGTTGAAGTTCCATTGGCATTCATAGATATCTTGGTGAGCTTTCCACATAGGTTTACCAACTTTCCTCTAAATAACCCTCTTCCTCCCAATGAAGGAGTCATAGCAGGCTTCCCTAAAAGTTCCCAAGTTCTTTCTGTCGTGATATTCACCTGTGTTTCCTCATCTAGAACACTGTCAATGTCCAAGTCTCCTATTCTTGCTTCAAGGCATTCTTTTTCTTTGAAGATCTCTGATAAGATGACATGTCGGTGGTCATTCAGGGTTTCTCTTATCTGTAGCAATACTTTCTCTGATTCTTTTTGGGGTTCTGCCATTTCTAGATTTGGCTTAGGGTTTTCTTGTCTCATGTTCATTCTTTCAAGCTTAGTAATCATTCTAGGGAAATCCAATACTTCGTGGTCCATATCGTTGCAACATAGTCAACTAGGTATTCTCCCAGGGCATTCCTTAGCAAGATGTCCTGGTTTTCTGCAACTGTAACAAAGGGTTAATCCTCTCTTTATTTTAAATGATCCCCAAATATTTCTATACTGCATGCTAGGATCATAGTAGCTAACCTGCAAACATTTATTTCTAGGATCCTGCATACACTTGTTAGTCCAAACATTCTTTCTATGCATAGGTATAATATATCTTTCACTATTCTTATCAAATCTACACATATCAAACCTTCTTTCATCTATTAGTGCCCTAGTTTTCAAGCTAGGACAAAATCTATCAACCATACCTAGATCCATAGTTTTGAAACAAAAATTTCCACTTATCTTACTTCTACAGAGCATAAAACCTTTAGATCTAGAACTTTTCACTATTCTTACCTTTATCAGAGCACAGAGCTTGCAGATATTACTTTTTTAAGAAAAATTCTCACTTTTACCTTTCTCAAAGCACAAAGCATCTAGATCTTACCTTTTTTTTCTTCACGTCTGTCCTCTTTTCTTCAGATCTGACCTCTTTTCTTCAGATCTGACCTCTTTTCTTCAACACAAAGCTTTATAACTCAAGTATAATACTGAGCACTATAGTGAAAGATCTATGCATAGAGATTCCACAATTTTAGTTTGGGTCTTTGCACAAAGCTTCTTCTTCCTTAGTTCCCAACAATCACAGTTTTAGGTCCTGACAACGGAACCATTTGTTGGAACAGGGGCAGACCCAAGGTTCAATGCTACAACAACACACCAACAAAACCCTAACTACCTGCCTTTTTGGCAACACCTGCGAAGCAGATGAAGTCTCACCCAAGGTAGAGGCAGGGGTGGTTGCAGGACTCAGGTGTCTGCAACCTTAGCTGGGACACAGATCGGTGATTGCAATACTTAACATAACACTTAGAATCGACAGTTCATCAATATTTAACCACTATTCTACTGCACAGATAAAACAAAGCATCACATCATTCACTTAGATCTGATGTATCTAAGCACTTATTATAAAGAGGTAGATTAAATATAGTAGATTCAAGCACTAAGAACATTCACATAGGTCAGATCTACATCCATATACATCATTAACACAAAGCATAAGCATATCTATCTATCTATATCAAAGCACTTTAGCAAGTAAAGACATAAACATATCAAGACATCACACAAAGTATGACAACACAACATTTACGTGGTTCACCCCCACCCTGGTTATACGTCCACCAACTCTTCTTCTTTATTAGCTTCTTCAATAGGTTACATGCACAAAGCCTCAAAACCTTATTCTGCATAGGACAGGAGATCTGCGCAGCTCGCTAGATCCTCCTTCCCTGAGTAGATCTAAGCACAAAACCTTCCACAACCTCTTACAATGAGTTGCACTTAGCTCTGCAAGTCTCACATAGTTGCACAGAGCACTTACAACCTTGATCACACAGATCCAACTTTAGCACTTAGCTATTCCTATCAATTTTTTCATTACATCACCTAGTATTCTATATATACTTTAAAAATAGGCCTAAACATGGGTAAACCCATGGGCCAACATCCCATACCCATTACATAATCCCAAATCCTAAAAAGGACCCAAAAAGGGGCCAAGATCCCGCGATCTCTGCTTCATCTTACGCTCCTCCTTCGACAGGATGTCGAAGTCCCAAAGTAGGTCAAAATTGACCAAAGATCTCTCAAAATTTGGTCAAGGGCCAACACCACTTGTCCCACATGCTTGAGAACTGTATAAGGACCATAAAATTTGGGCTCCAGTTTCTGAAAATGGTCGGCCTTGAGCAAAGTTTTCTTATAAGGTTGCAGTCGAAGAAATACCTAGTCTCCTTCATCAAATTGATGTTTAGAGCGAACTTGCTATGCTTGTTGCTTCATGCGATGCTGAGAAATGACCAAATTATCTTTGAGGGTACAAAGAATAGCCTCTCGAACTGTAAGCATTTGGTCAACCACTTGAACCTTCTAGACACCTGACAGGTGTGAGAGAACTAAAGGTGGATTTTGTCCATATACTGCTTCAAAAGGAGTCATGTGAGTAGTTGTATGGTAGGAAGTGTTGTACCACCATTCAACTAGTGGTAACCATTGAGCCCACTGATTTTTCCTTTCAGATGCAAAACACCTCAAACATGTTTCCAAACACTTGTTGACAACTTCAGTTTGACCATCATTCTAGGGATGATAAGCTTTGCTGAGATGCAATTGGGTGTTTTGTATCCTAAAAAGTTCTTGCCAAAAATTGTTGGTGAAAGTGGGATCTTGATCATAAACAATAGAATGAGGCATGCCATGAAGCTTGAAGACATGATCCATGAAAATGTGAGCCACAATGGAGGTGATAAATGGGTGTTGAAGAGCACATAAATGAGCATACTTGGAAAGACGATCAATGACCACCATGATGATTGAATTGTTTCCCGATTTAGGTAATCCTGTAGTAAAATCCATGGAGATATCCCTCCAAATAGTAGGTGGAATCAAAAGTAGTTGTAGTGTGCCAAGAGATTTGATTATTTCTCCCTTGGTGTGTTGACAAACATCACATTCTGCCACAAAAGTGCTAACGTCCTGTTTCATACCATCCCAAAAAAATGAATGTTTGACATGATCATAGGTTTTGGTAAACCCTGAGTGCCTAGCTGTGGGTGTAGCATGAAGCTCATAAATCACCATGGATTTAAGTTTTGACTATTTACTTAAATACAAGTAACCTTTGTAGCGAAGCTCATCATGATGCCAAGAGTACCTTGGGGAAACTGAAGAATTGGATTGCAATTGTTGGATTGGATGCAAAATTTTGGGATCTTGTAGCCATTCTTGGAAAACAACTTGGAGCCAATATGGTACGATGAAGGAGACGGAAAAAAGGGACCCTTCATCTTCATATTTTCTTGAAAGAGCATCAACAACCACATTTTCTTTGTTTTTCTTGTAAATGATCTCATGATCATATCCAAAGAGCTTAGTCACCCATTTTTGTTGCTCCGAGGAGGAAGGGCATTGCTCCAGAAAATACTTGAGGATTTAATGATCTGTCTTAATTTGGAAGCGCTACCCCAATAGATAAGGGCGCCAGAGATCCACTGCATGCAAAATAGCCAAAATTTTCTTTTTGTAGATTGATTGTCCCAAATGTTTCTCCGATAGTTGTTTGATAGTAAAGGCCAAAGGCCGACCATATTGCATAAGGAATGATCCAATTTCTCTATTGGAAGCATCACATTCCAGGAAAAGGTCTTTGTGAAATCAGGAAGGGCCAGGACCAGAGTGGTGCACATAGCCGCCTTCAAGGCTTGAAAGGCCTGATCAATTGTGAGCGTCCAAGTGAAAGAATTATTTTTAAGGAGAGCAGTGAGAGGTGCCAAAATATTTCCATAATTCTTAACAAACTTGCGATAATAACATGTTAAACCCAAAAAACCACACAAGATTTTGAGAGTCTTTGGGCGAGGTCAATCCTGCATAGCTTCAATCTTCTTAGGATCCACCCTGACACCTGCCTTTCCAACAATATGACCCAAGTACTTGACTTCTGAGGCTCCAAAAACACTTTTAGATTGTTTGAGGAAAAGTTGGTGCTGAGACAGTAGATGTAGAACTCGATCCACATGAGCAAGATGGGATGTCCAAGTTTTACTATAGATGAGGATATCATCAAAGAAAATTAAGACAAAATGACGGAGAAAAGGATGAAAGACATGATTCACGAGGCTTTGGAAAATGGAGGGAGCATTACACAAGCCAAAGGGAATGACCAAAAACTCATAGTGGCCCTCATGAGTTCGAAATGAAGTCTTAGGAATGTCTGCCTCTTTCAAACATATCTGGTGGTATCCAGAACGAAGATCAAGTTTAGTAAAGAACTGGGCACCACTCAATTCATCCAAGAGACCATCAATAAGAGGAATGAGAAATTTGTCTTTGACGGTGAGCTTGTTGAGGGCGCGAAAGTTAGGAGACATGTGCTAGGAGCCTTATTTCTTAAGGACCATGACCACAAGAGAACAATAGGGGCTTGTACTAGGACATATAACACATGCAGTGAGCAATT
Source organism: Picea engelmannii (assembly GCA_009831015.1). NCBI lineage: Eukaryota > Viridiplantae > Streptophyta > Pinopsida > Pinales > Pinaceae > Picea > Picea engelmannii. The sequence continues at coordinate 146,705 of ML790906.1, read as the reverse complement.
CTTGAACAATTTTCCCAATTTCATTTTTCTGGGAAAAGGGATGACGATAGGGATGAACATTGGGAGGAAGGTTGTCGGGGACATGGGGAATGGAATGATCATAAACACCATGAGAAGGAGGAAGTACCTAGGGTGCGGTAAAAGTAGCTTGATGTTGGGAGAGGATAAATTGGAGGTCCACCGACACAGAAGATGTCTCAGTGGAATGAATGGAACGAAGTTGTGCAATAATGCCAGAATGACCTTTATTAAGGAGATTTTCCATGTGATGGGAACTGATGATCTCAGGGGAACCTCCTGTGATGCCTTGGAACTTATATTGTTGGCCCTCCTGGTTGAATTGCATGGTTAATTCCTTAAAATCCACGAGAATGGGGCCCAAAGTCCTTATCCATTCGACACCCAACACAATGTCACAGTGACCCATGTTGATAACAAATATATGATATTTCATGTGGTATTGACCAATTTCAAGGACTCGCCATTGACAATCATGATTTGAAATTTTTTTACTGCATGGATATAACAATTATTTTCTTGGGAAATGCGGTGATGAATAAAATTATGGGTGCTTCCACTATCAATAATGATGATGACCTTCCGATGCTTAATGTAACCAATTAGCTTGAGGGTTTGGGGAGAAAATAAGCCAGTGAGAGCATTTAGGGAAATGACCGGTTCAACTTCGGGAGGGTCGGAAGGTGAGGTCATGTTAGTGGGTTCAGGTGACTCGGCCACAGGGGGGGTTCGACGTCTTCTTCAGAAACATCCTCGGAGATGGCCATAAAAATATTTTGTTCCTTACACTTGTGCCCATGAAAACATTTCTCATCACAATTATAACAAAGGCCCTTGAGTTGGCGTCCAACCATTTCTGCCTTGGTCAATGTGACATAAATAAAAATATAATAAAAATAATAAATAAAAAATACAAATAACTAATAATTAATAATTAGTAATGAAGAGTTATGACATCCTAATGAAATGATGTATATCTTCATGAAAGGGTACCCTATGTGGGTATATAAGGCCCGTATTTCTCATTGTAATATCATCTCATATTCATATACATTATTTAATATATTATCCTTTATGGATTATAACATGTTGTCTTACCTACTTTGGGTATTTATCTGGTGAACCGACTTGGTTCACCACAATGGTATCAGAGCTTCATCGCGATCCAAATTTTGGCCACAAATAGAGTTTCACTAAAATCAGGTCTTTGACCTCATATTGTCCATTGGTCATTTATAAATCAAATCTTTTACACATTTCAACAAAAGTAAAAAACTCATTATGCACAAAATTAAAAAAAAAAAAAAGAAAAAAAAGAAAAATGTTTTTCTTAAGGGGCACGTGAAGAAGTATAAGTGCACCAAAAAGTTTGAAAGAAATATTCCAGATTTGGCATTGGTTAAGTTAATTGTCATTTAAAAAGTGAGAAAAAGTAATTTAAAAGAAAATTTTCAAAGAAGAGGAAAAGTGAATATTTTATTCTACCTTTGGAGATTTACCATCCCATGGTTTTGGAAAACCATTGGCCCATGGTATTCCATACCATATATAATATATATATGTGTGTGTATTTTCCTCTAAATAAGTATTTCACAAAACTTAGGGTCACGTTTGTTGAGCCCTAACCACCGCTAACAAATAGTCAAAGAGTATAAAAAGGATTTATAAGGTACTTTTTATAAAGTATAAAAATGATTATAAAAATTGGAGTGAAAAGATATATAAGAAGGAAGGAGTATAAGTAAAAGATTTCTTTTGGAAAGTGTGAAGGTAATATTAAATTATTTTTCATTAATTACCAAGGAAAAAAAGAAGAAGAAGAGATTAAGTGAATATAAAATTACTTTTTGTAAAGTATAATGAAAATATTCAAAGTTTTTAAACTCTCTATATATAAAAAGAAGAATTATCAAGGATTATTTTCTTAAAAGAATATAAAGGAATATTAGAGGAAGATATCTATTAAGTTAAGAATCTTAAGTCTTATTATTCTTAACGGGATATTATAATAATTATCAGGTCAATTCAAATTAAAAAATGGATTTTAAGGAATGAATATTTTCCAGTAAAAATCATCCATCAAATTATTAACATTTAGAGGAAATATTCAAGAAAAAGAAGTTAGCATCCACATTTTCCTAGATAAGAAGAAAAATCATATAAGTATGGATTTGGCGAATCAATTAATAATTCTAAAGAAAAATGTAATCGAAACAAAAGACTTTTTTTGTTGCAATAAATATGACATAAAGGATTTATCGTTGACACTCGAAGATTATAAACTCGTATCGAATTTCGAGGTTACAACTATATATGAAAAATAGGTTGATATAATTCTCGACTCTACTTGGTTAGAGATGCTGTGTAGCTTAATGTTAAACCTTGAGAAAAAGTTTTTAATGTTTTCTTACAAGAAGAAAAAAATAAAATTACATGATGTCTCAGTGAAGTCAGATTCAATATCTACATCAAAAAAACTTGATCAGATATCCAAAATTCCACTTTTAGATAAACAACAATTAATACTTGAGATCCAAAAAGAGTGTGACAAAATTATCATAGATAAAGACACAAAAATTTGTCGTCTAAAGAACCATAATCAAATTTTGGTCACACAAACAAGAAGTTGAAGAATGAGAAGAAATCACAAAAGGAAAGGTTAGAACAATTTTACAGTAAAGAAGCAATGACCAGTGAAGAAACAACAATTGAACCTATTGAAATCAAGAATCTTCCAGTTAAAAAAATCCAAACCTCAGAGAAGGGAATAAACACCGATCTAGTTGAATTACCAATAGTATCAAGAGTTGAAGAGAGATCCAACAAACAAGATTCAAAAGATATTCGAGTGCTTTATCGTCATCCAAATCACAAGAGTTGTTACGACCAACAACAAAGTCAACAGGAATATAAACAATGTTCTTTTTACTGACAACTAAACTACAACATTGTAAAGGAACAAATACAAAATAGACAACTTGTATGGAACCATGAAATGAGAAGCCTTGTCAGAACAATCGATAATCGAGCAGTTCCAATGAAGGTAGATATGGGATGGGTCACTCCCCAAAATATGAAAAACATCAGTTTAGGAATTCAAAGGTTATATCATCTTGTTTGTATCGCAACTACAAGCACAAAATATATTGAGAAGACAATGCGAGCCAAAACAAAAGTTAAGGGGAAGACTTCAATATTTATGCTTTGAGGACAAAGCATGTTTAAGGGGAAGGTAATGTAACATAAATAAATATATAATAATAATAGTAATAAATAATAAATACAAATAACTAATAAATAATAATTAATAATGAAGAGTTATGACATCCTAATGAAATGATGCATCTCTTCATGAAAGGGCACCCTATGTGGGTATATAAGGCCTACATTTCTCATTGTAATATCATCTCATATTCGTATACATTATTTAATATATTATCGTTTATGGATTATAACTTGTTGTCTTAACTACATTAGGTATTTATCTAGTGAATTGGCTTGGTTCACCACAGTCAATTTCTGGATCTTTAGTGGAGTGGAAGGAGGAGTGGGAGTGACTGGTTTAGGGCGAGGAATAAATGATGGTTTTCTAGTTTGAGAAGAGACAACATATTGTGCTTCCTTATATTTTAGTAGCTTCCACCCCACTTAGAGGCCAAGCCATGAAGACATGGGCACGTATCTCATCCTTGATGCCATTGATAAAACATTCTCGGAAAAAAGCATGAGACATGCCATCTATCTAGAGAGCCAATCACTCAAACGCAACTATAAAGTATTCCACCATGCCATATTGTTTCAACTTTGTCAAATGGCCTAAATGGTTGGTGTTAGTGTCAAAGAGTTCATAAAGATTTGCCACAAATTGCACATCCAAGCCACATACCCTTGGCAGACATTTTTCTTTGCCACCATTGGAAACGTTCTTGATCTAGATGGAGAACACCATACCAGAGTTTGGCTAACTCATATGTTATTCCATACAAAGAGAAATAATATTCCATTTGAGTTACCCAATTGGTGGGATCCGAGCCATCAAATTTGTTCAAATCCACACGAGGAAGGAATAGGTCACGTTGAAAGTGATGGGGCTGAAAAGTCTGGGAATTGGAGGAAGTTTCACCTTCGTGGTGCAAAGGTGGGTCAGAGGAGGTAAGGTCTGCAAGGATATTAAGCTTGGCACAGATCGTGTTAGTAAAGGATGCAATATGGGTAGAGAGGTCCTGTTTGATGGTTTCCATTTTTGTGTCTATGGAGGAATGCATGTTCTTATTGATGGTGGCAATGCTGGCACCGAGTTGCCTCACTTTCTGTTGAGTCTCTATGAAAATAACGAACAAGAAATTGAAGCGGGCTTCCAAGTCTTGGCTACGGGTGCGAGCCATGATGAAGAGGGAAAAAGGAAAGGGATGGGTTGGACCACACAGAAAAGGATCTATGGGTGAAGCATATCATGACGATTAGGGCAACGAGGGTAATCCAATGGGGTAAGGCCCAAATAAGGGTGTCAGAAGGGGTTTGGGTCCACGAGAATTGTTTTTTTGAAAAATGATAGGTATGACTATGATCAGGGAGAATAGAGGAATCTGGTGGGATAGGGATCAAATCTAAAGAATACTACAGTGTTGAAATGCCCAAATTCTTAATAGGAAGAAATGTGTAGTAATTTCACAACTAGAATGTAGGATGAACAATTGCACGGCAATAGATCTTATTTGATTTGTTTCTATTTCTTTCCCAAGGGTTAGGATATGTAGGGTTTCTACATACAAGGATTTTCCTTGTGCTATAGCTCTCTGATATACGTGTGGGGTCCAACAATATTACTCGACCCAATATCTCAGGTCACCAACTTAGGAGGATAGATCGTGCACTTAGCCGTAATACTCGACTACCCATGTACTAGAGAGTATCTTCTCGAGTGTTGTTCGTGGTGGCACTATAGCAGTCACGCGACTGATCGATTTATCTACAGAGGGATTCAGGAGATATAGGCCAATTTGTATATAGGTGTTGTCTTATGTGATACCACTCGAATGGGTACCAACATGGGTTACAAGGGTGGCCAACATATGTGTGCTTAAGTACCACATGTATTTCATGTGTGTATGCTTCCATGACTGCAGATTTATGCGTTGAATGACAAATATTTGTAGCTTTAAGACCTCAGAATACATCTCTACCTTGAAAAAAAATTAACCCATAATTTTCTTCTAAGGAAAGTGCTCTGATTCCAGGTACCAAATCTATTATAATAGCCGAAAACAAAAGTATTGCAGAGAATACAATGAAACAACACAATAGATAAAACCACAACACCAAAATAATACCTTTATTGATAGGAAACAATGTTCACTTGCTTCTTCAAGGGGGAACCTCCAACATAAAAACACTCTATTACAATTATTCTCAAGATAAAACTTCTCATACCCTCTACTCCTATTTATACTAAATCTATCTATCCAAAAGAGCAATCTAGAGGGAGATCCTTCTAGAATCGAAAGCTTCTATTAGGTCTTCTTACATTTGACTTATTCTTCCTTGTTTCTAGGATTTATTAATATTGACCTTTATTACATGGAAATATATTATTCTACCTACGTGAGGGCTTAGGGAGGTTCGGTCCCTAACATAGACACCCCTCCTCCACAACCATTCATTATGAGCTTCCACTTGATTCATTGAAGATACAACCACTTTAGACCATCGATGATGTATTTGCAACAACCAACGATTCTTGACATACTTAAATCTGTCAAAGTCCATAGCTCATTGTATTTGACAAAAAAAATAATCTAGATACTAAATCATTCTATTGAAATGCTCCCATCTGTCCAAGTACATAGCATGTTGTATTCACTACTTATATAGGAGAGCAATCTAGATACTGAATGTATCCAACAATCAATCTTACAAAGTGACTTATTTCATACAATATTTTAAACACACAAGGATCAAAACTATAACCAATAGTCGTTGTTCTTGGGTTACCAAATTCTCCAAGAACCACAAGCCGTAATCGACTGTAGGCATAATCAAACTAGTGATGTGTTCTTGTGGCACCACATACATTAAGAACCATCAACTTAAATCATGCTACTCTTTTCTATAATTGGTTTTACAAACAAACACTACTTCAAACACTGCCTACATTAATTTAAAATATATTCTACTAATGAAACTGATATAACTAGTTGCCAACTACACAAATTTAGAATATGGTCATTTACACATTCACTTGGTAGCCGCAACACAAATGATGTCATTAAGTTGAACAACAATTTCACTATCCGTCTTCAAGATAGTCAAACGTTGTCTAGTCTACAACAACACCACCATTCTTTCCTCTCGCTTCTAAAACCATGTTACACAATGTCATTCTATCTTCCACCGTCAAGATTTTAACAGTAGATCCCGAAGATTCCATGGCTCAATACGTTCCCTCGAAAACAATTATTTCACTAGTAATATTCTACAGAATAAGATCCTTTGCAAGCAGGGAATGTGGAATTTCCCATATATCTATCTCCTGCTCATGCCCTAACACACTTTTGTGAAGCTCTGAGCAAGCTTCCATCATCTTCACCTTAAACACATGTATGATAGGTGGACTGCACTCATGATGGAGATAAGCCAAGGGATGGGGATATCCCTTCCATGATCTCACACTGATCATGCTACAAACACGTTGCTCACTATTGATTCTTGAGACATGCCACTAGCATAGATGGTATTGGGCAATGACGACTTAAACACGTTCTTGGCGGCTCTTCTTGATTGGCGCACGACTCCTTTCTTTACAGAGTGACTCACTCACAAAGTAGTGGTTCATGACGACAATATCCTTCAACAAATGTCTCATCAGCCTCCTCTCAAGATCGCATAAACCCTCGTTGTGAAACTTCAGAATCGGCTGCAAGGCTCGGGATGAATTTTGGAAAAAACAAGGCAAACAACACTAAACTCCAAACTACTACAAACACACCATAATAACAGTTCATTCTCACTAGCTATTTATGCTAATCCTACATATTTACAGAGGATCAACTATCAAGGCTTTCACATATTCCTACCCCTCCCTTAAGGGAGTTAAGCCGAAAAATTACACACACAAATAATCACACACTTATTATTATTATTACATATACAAACTCAGATAGAATACACTTATATAAGTGTTGTCAAATCCGACTTATTCCAAACTTAGAGAGAGGTTGAGAGAATATCTCAACAATCTCCAACAAACCCAATTCGATTCTAATGTAAGCATTAATTCTAACAACGCACTCCATTTGTGACCTTCTCACCGAGATCCTTCTTCGATTTAGGTAATCCAAAAACACTATAATGGAGAGAGTCCTTTGAGTTGCACATGAATATCAACCACCTCAGCCATTGAAGGTCATTTTCAGGTTTCTTATCATCCCGAGCTTCTGTCTTCTTCTTTATATTGATCACCAATTAAGTGGTGTACACACCAATTTCAAAAAAAGTCTAAATATTCTATTTTTGGATTTTTTAGCTATAATTTTACTATGTAATGGTGAAATTGCAATTTTCCCCTTTTAAATTATATTTTTGAATGTATAAATGAATTTAGCCCTTTGAAAAACTCAATATTGCATTTGTATTATGCAATCTCAATAACTACTATATGCAATTCCAACAATTCTTCTAAAATTTTAACCAATTGAAAAAAAGTGATTTTTTTTATAGAAAATATAATATATTTATACTATTAACACCCTTTCAACACTGAAAGTACGGAACATATACAAACATAGTCAAATGGTCAATGAAATGATAAAAATGACCACTGCATTGAATATTGCAACATGACGACTATGATCCATCACTCTCCATTTCAGACTCTTGCCCAATTGCTTTTGAAACACTTAGATTAGAGGGAAAAAAGGCACCCTAAGCAGCTGTGTTCGGGTCAAAGTATTTCAACTTAGACATAGTTTTTTTTTTATATGAAAATGAGAAAACCCACCATGCATTATCGGGGATACATTTAATTTATGCGAAGAAGCCGAGCCAATGTTTGTGGCCTAAATCAATATTATTATGCCAACTCCCAACAAGAAAAAGGGCGAGGCCTGATTTCTCATAATGCTTAAACCAAAGGGCCTGCACAACTTAGTTTCATAAGTTTGCAAAAGGTATAACTTTCTACACAATGCGTAGTCATCACAACTTTCCAATCTTTCTAAACAACCTGCAATGGTTGCGATTTTTTAAACTTTTAAAATAATGCGAAGAATGCACCACTTGTTAAACATTTTAGATAATGTGAATGGTCACAAGTTTGAAAAAAATGTATTGGACGGTTCAGGAGTGATGATATTTGATGAAGGTGCACAAAATTCACAAGCCCATAGAAGTGTTAGGCACCATAAGCAAAACATAACATAAAACAAAGCATATACAAGCAATATCAAACACACATTAAACCAAGCACACCAATCATACACTTGAAACAATGATTTATGTGGAAACTCAATGAGGGAAAAACCACGGGCAATGATAGTCAGTATTCTTATTATTCAAGGGATAGTTATAGCTGCTGAAATATGTCGCATTTATCAAGGCTGAACAAGTTAAAATTCAGAGGTACCTGAGTGGGATTCCCTTATTTATCAGTGACAATATATAATATGATGACCCCAAGACATTGGAGGAAACCATAAGGTGTGCTAAATGTCTTTATGATCAACAAAGGGCGAGATCGAATTTCCAAAAGGCTTGGGAAGAAAATATGAAAAACAAGGTGGAACAAAGTAAGAAGGGGACTAAGCCACCATTTTTCACAAATACTATGCAAGGACAACCAACTCCCAAGGAGCCCAGAATGACGGAGAAAGTGTGGAAAAAACCAAGGAAAAAACCTATTCAATGTTGGGGTTGTGACATAGATCATATGTACAGAGATTGCCCTCAAAGAGGTTAAAAACGAGGACTGTGCATAGTGTACAAGAAGATGTGATAATTGAATACATGGACATAAATGTACCTAGGATTTAAGCATCCCTGGATAACAAGAAAGCTGAGACGTTTCAATCGCACATGATTGAAGTGGAAGGTAAGATTAATGACCAACCCATTTCTATTTTAATTGATTCAAGAGCTAGTCATAGTTATCTATATCCTAATATGGTGGAAAGATTTCAATTGCCGAGACACAAGCTTAGAAAACGTTGGTTGGTTCAATTATCTATAGGAGAAAAACAAAAAATTAATGAGATGGTTAAGGCATGTCCAATGGATATGAATGGACCGCGTACAAAAGATGATTTGAATATCATACCTTTGGGATCGTATGATTGCCTCATTGGTATGGATTGGTTGGAATAGCATCATGTTGTTCTATACTATTATAATAAGGAATTTACTTGGTTGGATGAGGGAGGAAACTTAAGAACATTTCAAGGAATTCCAAGGACTATAACTATCAAAGAAGTTTCAACCTTGCAATTGAAGAAAATCTATAGGAAAGGATGTTAAGTATTTGTAGCGCACATGGAGGAGGCGCCTAAGGATAAAGTGCCAAATGTTGAAGATTGTGTAGTACTGAAAGAATTTGAGGATGTCTTTAAAGAAATATTGGGGTTGCGACTGAAAAGAGATATTGATTTCTCTATAAATCTAATGCTGGGATAAACTCCTGTATCCAAGACTCCTTATAGGATGAGTACACTAGAGTTGAAGTAATTACAGATGCAAATTGAAGAGCTTCTGAAGAAGGGGTATATACGCCCAAGTGTGTCACCTTGGGGTGCCCCAATATTTTTCGTGTAGAAGAAGGATGGTACGTCGAGAATTTGCATCGACTTCAAGAAGTTGAACAAAGTAACAATAAATAACAAGTATCCTTTTCCAAGGATAGATGACATCTTTGATCAGCTGAAGGGCATACAAATGTTTTCAAAGATTGATCTCAAATTTAGATATCACCAAGTGAGAATTAAATAAGAAGACACTAGAAAGATTGACTTCATAATGAGGTACATACATTACAAGTTCACAGTGGTGCCATTCAGGTTTTCAAATGCACTAGCTGTCTTCATGTGTTTGATGAATGGAGTTTTCAGAAATTACTTAGATAAGTTTGTCATTGTATTTCTGGATGACATACTTATTTAATCAAAGTCTGAAGAAGAGCACGAGCAACACTTGAGAATGGTGCTACAACTATTGAGGGAACACAAACTATATGCAAAGTTGAGCAAATTCTCATTTTACCATTGATAGATTCATTATTTGGGTCATATCATTTCCAAGGAAGGAATAGTCGTGGATCCAAAAAAGACAAAGGCCATTAAGGAATGACCAACACCAATAAATTTCGTAGAGGTGAGTTCCTTCATGGGACTTGTAGGGTATTACATAATGTTTATTGAAGGCTTCTCAAATATTTCACACCCAATTACATTCTTGAAAAAGAAAGGTGTGTGATTTGAGTGAACTCCAGATTGTGTAAGGAGTTTTCAACACTTGAAGAGTTTGTTGACAAGTGCGCCAATTTTGAGAATTGCTGATCGTAATGAAGACTTCATGGTGTGCAATGATGCATGAAAGGAAGGGCTCAATGGATTCCTTAGTCATAATGGGCATGTTGTGTGATGCAAATCAAGAAATTTAAAAGAGCTTGAAAGTCTCTATGCTACTCATGACTTAGAATTGGCAACCATAGTGCATGCCTTGAATATGTGGAGGCACAATCTCATGGGAAAAAGATTCAAGTTGGGGAAAAACCATAGTGGTGTGAAGTATCTGTTTGGACATCCAAGTTTAAATGCCAGACAAAGCAGGTGGTTAGAATTCCTCAGTGAGTATGAATTTGACATAAAGAATATCAGAGGCAAATAGCACAAGGTAGCTGAAGCACTCAACAAGAGGGTGAAAAAAATGCATGCTACAACCATTAATATGTACAAATCATATTTGAGTGACAAAATTTTAGATGTTTCCAAATTAGATTAGCGCTATGTGGACACAAAGACAAATTTGCAGCAAGGTATGTCGCAACAGAAATTGGAAGGTTATGAGATAAAAGAGGATGTCATCCTCATGTATTGGAAGAAAGTTTATGTGCTAAATGTTCAGGAGTTGAAAAATATGTTATTGTCAGAGATGCATAAGGTTCCTTATGCTGGGCATCTAGGCTACTAGAAGACAATGGCAATAGTCAAAATCCAATACTATTTTTCAGGCATGAAAAAGGAGGTTGCTAATTTTATTGCTAGATGCCTTGAATGTCAAAAGGTCAAGGATGAACACAGACACCTAACTGTTTTGCTACAATTTTTTCCCATTCCTGAGTGGAAGTGGGAAGTTATGACCATGAATTTCATTACTAAGATGCCTAGGACTACTAAGAAACATGATTCTATTATGGTAGTAGTGGACATGCTTACTAAAGTTTCCCATTTTATTCCAGTGAAGTCAACGCACAAGGAAACCAACATTGTTGAAATATACATGCGATAAATTTCTAAGCTGCATGGTGTACCTAAGAAAATTGTCTCTGAAAGAGATCCAAAGTTCACATCGCATTTTTGGAAAGAGATATTCAAAGGATTTGGGACAAATATGAATTTTAGCACAACCTATCATCCAGAGTCATATGGGAAAACATAAAGGGTAAATCAAGTGATAGAAGATATGCTAAGGATGTATGTGATGGACAAACCGATGCAATGTGAACAATATTTAACTTTGGTTGAATTTTCTTAAAAATGGATATCAATCATGTCTAAATATGAGCTCATTTGAGGAACTTTATGGTAGAAATTGCAACATACTAGTGAGTTGGGACAACCCAATAGACCGCGTAGTGGTTGGGCCGAATTTACTTAAGGAAATGGAAGAGAAGATGGTGCAGATAAGACAGAATTTAAAGGATGCCCAAGATAGGAAGAAAAGTTGCATAGATAAAGGAAGAACCCATAGAGAGTTTAAAGTGGGTGACCATGTGTTCTTGAAAGTAAAAGCCAGACGAAGTTTCCTGAAGTTGGGAAATTGCTCTAAGTTGGAAGCACACTACTCTGGGCCATTTGAAATCCTAGAGAGGATTGGTCTTGTCGCATATACGCTTGCATTACCTGCATCCTTTTTTATTCATAATGTTTTCCACGTGTAAGTACTTAAAAAGTACATACCTGATGCTCATCATATTATGGATTGGAATGTGATTCAGGTGGAGCCCGAAAATGATTTTCGAGTGCGACCGGTTTGCATATTGGATCAAAAAATCAAACAGATCCGAAATTGAGTCATGGAGCTAATAAATGTAAAATGGACCTACTACGGTCCTGAGGATGCAACTTGGGAGCACGAGGATGCTATGCGGGCAGAGTATCCACATATTTTTGAAGACTTTTGAAATTTTGTATGTACACGTGTATAAAATGCACCGAGGACAATGCACAAATAAGGGGAAGGGGAATGTAATGTCACTAATATGAACTCCGTTTGTAATTGTACATATAGGCTAGTAAACCATAGGTGCCAATTGTAAATGTAAATGTACATATAGGCCAGTGAGTCGTTGGCACCAAGTTTTGGTTTTGCACGCACCTGAGTAGTGCACGAGGATTGTTATCAAAGAAAAGGTGCACACATTTCATAGTTTTGTGTGAACCTGGGTAAGTGTGGGTGGTTGCAGATCAAGGGAATGGTGCACACATTCCATAGTGTTGTACAAACCCAGGTAAGTGTGAAAGGATTACTTTGAAGTGCACATCGAATCAAGTTATATATATATATATATATATATATATATATATATATATATGAGGCCAGAGAGCCTGTGTAGTTATGGGGCTAGTGAGCCGGGATGCAAATAGGCCAATGCGCCTATCCTTGTAAAATGTAATCACACTCAAGTTATTAATAATATCAACTCACTGCGCACAGAAATATCATACGAAAAGAGACAAGGGGGCTAAACTCCACCGAAAGAAGGAAAAATGGGGGGGACTTAAGTCCGCATGATTTTTTTATTAATATTTCTGAAAAGTGTAATTTATGAATATTTATTTATCCTAAGTTCTTGAGGGATGGGAATGCGTCACCAAGTGGCTAAAGCTAATTTTGAAGGTGACACATGTCCAGTTATGATCATGCGAATATATTGTTGAGCCTTAGTGTATTTTGGGGAATTCACTCATTTTTTCCTTGAGGGGCTGGACCATCTAGACGGGGAAGGTTTCCATCTAGGAACCAAAAGTTTTTGTTGTTGAAGAGGCAATTTTTTAGGCCCGTGAACATTTTCTCTAGGTGATAGATTTGTTGTCGAAGAAGTAGGTTGTCAGGCCTGTGAGAATTCTCTCTAGGTGAGATATTTTTTGTCGAAGAGGTGGGTTGTCAGGTCTGTGAGCGTTCTCTCCAAGTGAGTGATTTTCTAGGAATTGTTCCCTAGTGCACTGGGCATTAGTTACATGGATTTGAGAGTTCCTATCCAACATGTTGTTGAAGCCTTAGAAGGGAAGTGGGGAAACCGAGGGACTATTGAGTAGAGAATGGGGCACTCTTCCTGGGGTGGGACATGGATGTAGGGAATGAGAGACTGTAGACTAGTCACAACAGTGGCACCTTAAATTGAAAAAAATTGTTGATTATCAAACCTTAGCCTGGCATTAGGAATCCTTTTTCCCTGATGGAGTTTAAGCCCCAACACGGGGGTGAAATGTTGCTGAAAGTTTATGAATAGTAGAGTCTATGGCTCGGAGGAATGTCTGAGCTCTGCGCATAGTTGGCGACTTTTCATAAAATATAAGTGTTCTTTATGTGCTTGTTTAATTTACTGTGTGCTTAATTATCTATGTTTAATATGGTTTTAATTCCTGTATGATATTTCATATAAGAAATTGTTGTTATTTTGTATAATGTTGCTTGCACATGTATGTGTGGTGTTGATATTAAATATTTGTAGACTTACATGTAGAGTATGTTAGTTTTTGTTAGTTATTCCTATTAAGTTAATCTTATAATAATGGTCACGAGTCTCTGATGTGAGGTTAGAATGGTCGTGCACACATGAAAATACTCCGTGTGCACAAGAGGTTGGATTCTCTCGTGCGCGCAGGGAATCAGTCCGCGTGCACAAGGATAACATAATTTGCGCGTGACACCATAATGGTTGTGTGCATAATAGTGATCACATTTTCAAAGTGGTTTACATGCATAATAATGTTGTGTGCTCAGTATGCTTGTGTGTGCAGCTGTATTGTGTTACTTTCGCTGTTACAAGTTGTGTCAAAAGAGGAAAGTTTGTGTGGCGTGGTACCCAGCTAGGAGGTTGGGTACGTTACATTTTGGTATCAAAGCGCAGTACCTAGCTAGGAGGATGGATATTTTACATTTTGGTATCAGAGTAAAATACCTAGCTAGGAGGCCCGATATGTTACAAATTGGTATCGGAGCAGATTGGTAACAAGGTACATTAGAAATTGGTATCAGAGCGGTACCCACCTAGGAGGATGGGTACGTTGCATGGAACGCAAGACATCATCTTCTTTTTCCCGTATCTTCAGACACTGATATGCAAATATGTTTGCACCTACAAGAATAAGGACTGTGATCGGTTTACGTTCTTGCATATTAAGCCTCTGCAATATTGTCACAACATGTTTCATCCGGTTCAACCAAAGTTTCCTATTTTCCTAATCTCTCTTAATTTCTATACTCAAAATAAAATTTGTATCTCTAAGATATTTCATATCAAATCCATAAGACAACTGAGTTTTAACTTCTCTGATTTCCTTGTTATTTCCAATCAACAACATATCATTAACATACAAGATCACATAAATAAAATTATTACCAACAAGCTTGAAATACACACAATGATATGCTTTGCTTCTTGAGAAACCAAGTTTCACTATATAAGTATCAAATTTTTGATACTACATCATTGGATATTGTTTTAACCTATACATATATGTTTTCAACTTGCAAACCAACTCTTTCTTTCCCTTCATTGCAAACCCCTTTGGCTAATTCATGTGGGTTTATTCTTCAAGATGCCGATGTAGAAATGTTGTGTTTACATATATCTGCTTTACTTCAAGGCCAAAAGTGACAACAATAGACAAAATAAATCTAATAGAAGTTTATTTAATATCATATAAGAAAATTTTTCACCAAAATCAATTCCCTCTACTTGGGAATATCCTTTTATCACTAAGCGAGCTTTGTCCTTCTCCACTTTACCTTATGCAATGAATTTCTTCTTAAACACCCATTTGATACCAACAATTTTTCTTCCAACTAGAAACTCATCTAGATCCCAAGCCTTATTTTTATCCAAGGTATTCATTTCTTCAACCATGGACTTCTTTTAGAGTTTACCATCCTATGAATCCAATGCCTCCCTAATATTTTTGGGACCATCATTAGTAATAAATAAAGAAAAACCATAATGGAAATCAGGTGACAAATATCTTTCTGGTTTCCTTCTTTCCCAAAACACTCTCTTAAATACGAGGGTATGAGGTTCTTCTATTGAGTAGGTTTTTTCATTCTTCCTCAACCTCTATTATCTATGGTTATTTTTCCTTTGGTTGGAATTTATATTTGGGAACATCTCTAACCTATCTAAAAACAACATTTCAAATGTAAATAGTCTTTTTAGTTACTTCGTTCCAAAATTTATGTACATGGGATATGTACATAAATTAGTCCAATGACACCTAGAGCACCTGATAACCAACACTTATGAGAGTGATGATTCTTCCTAAGTATAACTCTAAGCCATCCAATGATGAACAATTTACTTAATGAACTTAAACAAAAGTGTTATACACTATTATATAGGTCAACGAACTTTCAAATCCAAGATACTAAAAGGTGAAGTGTATGATGCAAACAATGAGACACATGCAGGAATAAAAAGATTTTAATGCAAAATGACTTGAAAATACAACGACCACAAATAATCATGATCACATTATGAAGTAGAATTGAGAGCAAGGGAACAACAAAATTAACTCAAACTTGAATACATAAATTCTTACTTTTCATTCTCTAAGAACATGTATAAATACACTAAGGAGAGAGTCACGATCTCCATTTCAAGACTTCTAGAGAGTTTCTAGGAATTATCTAGAATATCCTTACAGAGTCGACTAGTTGGCTTACCTACTAGGTTATCTAGAAGCTACCAACTTACCTGAATATATATAATCTACCAACTTTCTCACCATGAGTGGGATTAATTATTTGTTTCAACACTCCCCCTTAATTACAACCACTGACGATACTAACACTAACCATTAATGCCTCTATGGGCTTACAAATTCATAATATGTTGGCCTGCTGGTATAAATCTCAGCTAGGCTTACAACTTTCGACATCAAATTCAATTACATCATCCACATGTGTTTCCACACAGTGGAATTCACCTTCTTCACAGAATCAATTTCTTCAACATTCTTCTTCTGCTTCAACAAGATCTTCCAAAAACTTCTACTTATTTTGTTACAATAGAAACTTCATCAATAACTGGAATGTTGATGTTGATTGATGTTCCTCCCCCTTTCACTGTATTCCATATCAAAATATTAGACCTAGTTGCTACTGCAACTTGAGACGAGTTCTCTCATATAGGCCTTGAGAGATAATGCTATTGCATCATTCTTCTTTTTTCATTTGTACTAATTTGATGATGGAAGAAGACAAATTCTAATGGCTACAACCTTAATCATCTCATGGGTTACGAATTACCATATCCATGGTTTTTCCTTGTCTTACTCTTAACCTTACATCTTTAATATTTTTCATCAGTGTACCCTAAACCATTACAATTCTCAAGTAGTTTACGATGACCACTAACCATTACACCAAGTGGTCAAGAACTTCATGAAACTAATTTACAATGCACAAACTCACTTGGGATTTCTTTATTTTGAGTTTCATCCTTCCATTTTATATTTTTTCTTTTTCTTTTGTACTCGCTAGTTCTCTAGGAATCCTTTTTCAGCTACATGGTTCATCAACATGCTAGAATCCCATTTAATCATTACTTGGTACCAACCAAATCACATTGTGAGATTACTCCATCTCATGATGAAGCTCATAGAGGCATTCAAATGTACTCGTATCTAAGCTTGATGGTGAGTCAATGAAGTTGGATCTTCGATTAAGGCGGGGAATGTGAGATGAAGCAATGTCAAAAAGTGAGAATATTAGGACCAATTTATGATTAAATGAGGATTGTTAAAATATAATGATTACTCCCAATGATTTATTATCATTTATTACATGGTGGTTGAAGGAATTTCTAGAAGAGTTGTCCAAAATTGACTTTGTTCTAGATTCTTCTCATCCAGATTTTTATTGAAAGGTTCTCTAGAGGATTTCCAGATCTTTCTTGAGAAGATCTCCAGACCCTTCTTAGATGTATATGTATATCTATTTTTGGTTTCAAGAAATGAAAGCAAGTTTCATAGTAGTATCACAATTGTATATATCTGTATTGTGTTTGTGTGTGAGAGATCAATCCTCCCTGTTCTGTTCTCTCAATCTTTAATTTTAGTATCTGAGCGGGTCTGGGCCAAATTCCTTCATGGGAGGGCCCAAGTGCCCAGGGATCGTGAAGTAAGAAGGGTAGGAAGTCTGTGATAAAGAAAGGAAAGGATCGTGTGATATGAATCGCTCCAAACAAACCCCACAGTCAATACTCTGATATCGAAGGCACTCTGAAGCATGGCCGACCAAATCGATAAAATGGATTCCAATCAAGTGTCCTATAATTACCAAAGTTTAGAGATGGTTTGAAGGGTTTGGTCTATGAATTGAAGAAATGCCTCTTGCACAATCATGCTATGTTGATTGAAGTGATAGGCATGGGGGACAACCTTATCATCTTCATGCTTCTATGATTGGAGCTGTGGACTACAGCTATGATAGATCGATAAATAAGGTGTAGTGTTGTTTGAAATTAGGGGCGTATGACTGACATGGAGAGGATGCAACAACTCTTGCAACATTCGAACAAGAGCGATCTCGTGGACACATCCATGGTGCTCTAAAGTCTCTTGCTTTCACCGCATCACTTTCCAGGGAGCATGTGAAGCTGCATTTCCTGACGATGTATTATGAAGAGTTTCAGGTGCCACATGATGGCTAGTCCTCGCTGTTTATTCACAGTTATGGAGAGATGGCCATAATTGCAGGAGGACGTGATCAAAATTGATCCGGATTATTTTGAAAATGAAATGAAGGCAACAATATAATAAGAAAATACATAGATATATTGCCAGAAACATGGTGATATAGGAATGCACAATTTTTTATTAATGAAATAAATGTACAAAAATTGTAAAATTACAGAGTGACTGAACTCGCTAGAATGGTGGAAACTTATCTCTAAGAAGAGATGTGATGGCTATGCTCATTTGCAAGAAGAATATGATTATTACAATGAGGCTCTATAGGCCTTTTTAACATAAAGAAAATCCAAAACCATAACCCAGGAAGATGAAACGCCAAAATGTTTGCGGGCCCCAATGAGGGTAGTTGGTATGTCAACTTCCCAAGGGCGTAAATTTTGCATACGATCTCTGTTTTGGGTGTTCGATACCTCATAGGAAAGGTATATCCGAGAAGTACAACTTCCGTTGAGAGGTTGGTTCTTTCCTTATTGACACTTGCCCCAAAGTCCAAAAAATGTCGTTTAGGGTCTCAAAATGACCCCAGAAGTTTGGGACTCGAAAAACTGTAAAAAACTGCCAAGATGGAAAACTCTATTTTGATCTAGTGGAAAAGGTGAGTGGCCACTGATATCCATTTGAATAAAAAATGACACTATTCTCAAGTTTATCACGCTTTGGGATAATTTGGGTTTTGGGTCAATGATTTCGAGCTTTGAGTATAATCTCCAAATAAGGACTTGGAGAAGGATACATGACATGTTCCTTGGAGGGAACACAATGACTCATGTTTTGGTATTTGGATGGAGGCATTAAGAATGTAGTAGTCATTGCCGTGTAGAAGAGGAAGTTGTCATGTGGGAAAGAGATGATAATTTCATTTTGAGTAGTGGTTTTCCGTTGATATTTTTATGAAAAGTCACAGTTTCAAGTCCTGCAGAGGCAACAAAAACTATTTTGAAAGAAAAACGATGTGCAGAGGTGTCATCATCTCATATTTTATTCTCTCCAATCGATATTGGCGTTTAACTGCAAGGTATATATGTTCAGATTTCGACACATTCATTGAGTACATCAACAAAAAAGTCGTGTAGGAATCCTTCAATAAATCTGACAACTTTGACAAGGGTTCTCCTGACTCCAAAGAGGGATACAAGAAGAAGAATAATCCCAAAAAGGGTTTTGTCAAGTCCAAGTAGGATTTTTTCTTCAAAAAATGAGGTGATTCCTCCTTTGAATATTTTTTAATATCCCACAACCAAGTGTGAGGGGAGGAAGAGGAAGAATGTCTACATAGGTATCAAGCAACGCCCATAGGGAAAATGGGTTGTGGAGATTTGAGATCCGAGAAAGAGAGTTAGGTTATGGCTTGGAAAATTCAACATGACAGAGGAGGCTGCCAGGTCCTGTGATGCATAGGCTAAAAGGATTCAAGGTAAGAAAGACAAGATAAACTTTTCCGATGACTTGTGTTCTGTATAAATGGGCAGTAACAAGAAAGTGTTAGGGAAGAAAGTAAAGTCATGCACAAAAAATCCAGACTTATTAGAGGGTTACGATATAAACAAGAAAGTAAAATCCTCTTTGAAGGATGTCTGCAGCTCAAATGTGCCAATTTTTTGTGTGAATAGGGTATCATGCCTTTCAGGCACTACGTGGAGACTTTGGGAGCATGTGTTGATCTATGTGATGTTGACATGTTGAGTGGGACAAGTGTTTTGTTTTTTCTTCACTTAGGTCATGAAAAACTTGGTGAAGACATGGTCACATGGGTGACACTAAAGTCAAGTCATGTTATAATGTAATGAATTCTTATTGTCAAATGAAATGTAAATGGTGAGATGTATAGTGATGATATGTAATGGGCTTACTGGGCATATGCAATGGGTTTATGTGTAATGGGTCTATACTTTGGGCATTTAGTAAATAATTCTTGTTGTAGCTGCCATAAAATATTGTAGGGGGTGCATGATCGATTGTACCTGACACCCCATAAGTTTTTGGTCCTATACAAGTTCTTAGAGTCGTAGCTCTTATTTGGATTGATCATCTTATGTGTTTGTATGTTTATAAAACAACATTTGTATGTAATTAGTTTCTCTCTGTCCCTTCATATTAGTCTACCAAAGGTAAGTTGTATTCCCTAGATGTTTAGTAATCCTTGTTGAGTGAGGCCTATGTGCATTAGTGATGTAACACATGTAATAATGTAGCATGTATATGCATAGAATGGATGTGACATCAAGCTGTGGAATTAACCACTAGGTACGTACGAGGGTGGCAGGTGTACTTGTATCTGAGCTTGATGGTGAGTCAGAAAAGTTGGATCTTCGATTAACGCTGGGAATTGGAGATAAAGCAATGTCATAATTTGATAATATTGAGACCAAGTTATGATTAAAGGGGGAGTGTTAAAATATAATAATTACTCCCAATAATCTCTCAACATTTAATGTGGTGGTTGAAGGAAGCTCTATAAGAGTTGTCCAAAATTGACTTTGTTCTAGAGTATTCTTATCTATATTTTTCTTGAAAGTTTGCCCAAAATTAACTTTGTTTTAGAGTATTGGATCATATATATATATATATATATATATATATATATATATATATATATATATATATTTGGTTTCAAGGAATGAAAACAAATTTTAGAGTAATAAATCATTTGTATATCTTTGGTTCTCCCATCTTTCAAGAATGGGTAAAGGTGCATTCAGTGGCAAACGATCATTAATTAAATTCTAGTTAAATTCAAAGAGAAAAGTAAGGAAGCAAACTAAAATGTTTGATTTTCAAAATCCAATCCAATCAATAGCACGCGATCATTTCTTAAATTCAAAGAAAGGTAAGGAAGCAAACTAAAATGTTTGATTTTCATATATGAAAAATTTAATCTTTTATTCAATATCTCCATCAAAATAGATGCGATTAAATTCACTTTCTCTATTAAAAAGATGCGATTAAATTCAATTTTCCACATTAAAATATATGTGGTTAATAAAATAGGATTTGTTTTAATTTTTTTTTAATATGTTAATATTTTTTATTTTTAATTGTGTAGATTTAAATGGTTAATATTTTTTTATATCTAATCTTTTTAATGAAATTAAAAATAAACCTTTTGGGAAGAAAATAAGTTAACAATAATCATAACTTTAAAAATATTAATAAACTTCACAATGTGGATAATATTTTTATTAATATAATATTCATCTTTGAACAACTTTTGGAAAATTAAATTAAAATTTATATAAATAGTGATGAAGTATAAAATTTTGAAAATTTAGACAAATAATGCTGAAGCAACATTACCACTAACTATAAAAACTTACATATTCATATTTCACTTTTTTTTTTTTTTNACAGAGTCCCAAAATACAACTATGACCAGGCTGTATTTACTAGACTGCCCCAGCATGGGGAAACTAGTCCAACCAGCCCGTCCTGTTCCTTGATCACTCCAGTTATAAGTTAAAACAACGACAAAAGGAAACACACTGTTTGTCTTTTAGGCCTAGATTCTAAATAAATAGACATACACTAAGAATAGACCGTGGGTAGGTAGGTAGGCCATGTGGCTGGAAGGTCACCTGGCCAAGGCTCCTCCTCGATATACGTCACTCCATAGTCCCATTGCTCGCCAGCTTCTTCTTTGCATGCAGGTTCCTTGTTGTCGTCCTTTCGCTCCTCCTGCTCCCAGCCTAATTCCGTTGGATGCTGCATCTTGTCCTGAGTTTCCTGTTTATCGGCCTCAGGGTTCTTCATTGGGCTGGTATTGGCGGGATCCGAGAATAAGGCTTCGTGCATGGAAGATAGAATTTGCAGAAAGGTGGCCACCTTTTCTTCCGTTGCTTGTATGCGATACTGTAGGTCCGCTACCTCGTGCCGAAGCTCAAAAACCAGATCATACAAGGCTGACAGACTTTCTGTGAACTGCATCTTATCAACTGACTCATGGAGAGAAGGACCCGCTCGGTTGGGCCTGCTGTAAAGAGGCGGTCCATCGTCCAAGTTGCTCAGAGGTTCGTGGGGAGGCACTGAGGAGGACGGATGCGCTGAGGGGTGGTGAGACAACTGCAGAATTGAAATTGGCATGCGAGAAATGATGGCCATGGAATTGAACTGTGGGGCGCGCAGAGAGACTGGGATGGGCTTAGACTGCTGGCTAGGGGAAGATTCGGTGGAAATCGAATCAGAGGAAGTGAGCGAGGGTCTTCGTGGCTTCCAAGGGGAGCCTCGCCTCGGTCTACCCCTGGGACGAGTCATGGAGAACTCTGTGCAAACGTCCAGGAAAACTAGAACCCCACGGTGAAGGAAAATGCCCTGAACCACGTCGCTCCGGTGAAGAAGAACAAAGGAGGAAATGCGCTGCAATGGCAAGAGCTTTGCAGCCGGCATATGGAGGTTAGTCCCATACATAATGAACGAAGCCATTCAAATTCGCGTCGAGGAGGAAAGGACTGGAGCGTTAATGCTCCCTCACATCACATTAAAACTCATTTAAACGCTGGGTAGGGTGATGGGCTGTGGCACAAGCCCATCAAGTGGCTCCATGCCACGCTGCCCATTGCCATCGCCCAG
>ML790906.1:107968-123895 GCA_009831015.1 Picea engelmannii | reverse complement strand
TATAAATTTAAATAATGTTAGAGATTCAATTCAATTGATATATATATATATATTTTTAAATATATAATTATTGAAAAATAAATAAGTATTTTTAAATTACAAATTTAAATAATGTTAGAGATTCAATTCAATTTGATCAAAATATAATTTTTACAATCCCGTGCATTTTTGGATTTTAATTTCTCAATTTAAACGAAATTAAAAAACAAATTTAACGTGAATTCATTTTTATTTAAGAACCCTGTAAAAATGTCCCTACTTGATAAATCCATCGACGGTAACGTTATGTTGTTGGGCAGAATTCAGATGAATTTATACTCTTTACATTACCGAACCGACTTATCGTTAAAATTCAACGGATTAATGACAAAGCAGATGATGGCACATGCGCCCAAATGCAGATTCCGCAGAGATCGGGATCATAACACAGAATAGATCTATAAAAATAGAGCTCATGACCTCGCATGGAGCATAAATCGCGCTGTGGTTCGGTTTGTATCGAACCAAGCAAATAATTGTGCTTCGATCTGCGTTTAATCTCCCCAAAAAATAATCGTTGGTACTGAAAGCTCACTGACTCTGAACATTATTTATCATTTCAACTTTGTTGCAGCTGGTAGCGTCCAACAGAAAACTGTTGGCATTCTGTATGGAACGCGGACACAGACACATGGGCTCCTTATAAAATTATTAAATCAGACCAGAGCTAAAATACTGTTTTCTTAGTTTTATGGGAACTCTGCCAACGTTATCTGAGGGAAGGTGGATGGAAACTGGTGAGGATTAAAGGGGACGCTAACCTCCGAAATTCAATCGATACCAATGCATGAAGATCGAGGTGTATATTCTTTGAAATGCCACCCATGTGATCAGTAAGACAGTACATTCTTCCAGCCTGCGAGAATATATATATATATATATATATATATATATATATATATATATATATATATATATATATATATATATATATATCAGTGAACGGAATTTGGAAAGTTTTACTGGAACTCCCAAATTTATTTCAAATCCACATGACCGTTCAATAATATCCATCGTTCATCCTGATCAGTTAAATAGAGCTACGTTAAATTTTAATACCAAATCAGAATCTGTAGCGCATGAAACAGGAAACGAAGAGTGATGTGGTGGACGCAATTTTGGATTTATTTGGTCAGGTTTTCTGACATCCCAGCTTTGAAAACCGTTTTATTGACTTCTCATACAGAAAATGGGGCCGGTTATTTTTTTTTTTAATATATTTTTTTCTCTAATTTTGATGATTGGGTCGTCCATTTGTTTGGAAAGAATTGAAACTGATAATTTAATATTTGGTATTGAAAAAAATAAAATAAAAATAAAAGTGATTTTTACCAGTAAAAAAGGTAAAAAGTGTGTTAAAGGTTCTACTAAAAGATAGTTTTTTTCGGGGATATTTGCTAGAAATTCAGAGAAAATTTATTAGATTAGTGGATATGAGTGATTATTTCTGTATAATCCTAGTGTTTCTGAGTTTTTCAGCATGTTAAATCCATTTCTGCATTCGAAATGGATTTTGAACAATAAAAAAGATTGATTCTTGTAAATTTATATTGCTGGATTCCGACCAAAAAAACCATTTCCTAGACTCAGAGGAAATAAAACAGGTTAAAGATCCAAGATTCACAAGTTTTTAAGGAAGAAAACAAGTTAAGTTCTTACATATCATTAATAAAGCATTTTAGTTAATATGTTTTTTTAAATAATGACCATGAGTTAGTAATCATTGATTGGTAACAGTAGTAATTGAATTATGATATATTTTGTCACCTTTAAAAAAATAAACAAAATGATAAT
Source organism: Picea engelmannii (assembly GCA_009831015.1). Taxonomy (NCBI): domain Eukaryota; kingdom Viridiplantae; phylum Streptophyta; class Pinopsida; order Pinales; family Pinaceae; genus Picea; species Picea engelmannii. The sequence continues at coordinate 122,062 of ML790906.1, read as the reverse complement.
TCTGATTCTACTTGATTGATGAAAATTTTAAAAATCATCTTAAGAATTTTAATTCATTTTAAATATTTATCCTAAATCATCATTTTATTTTTTAAATATGAAGTATTGATTCATTTTAAATATTTATCTTAAATCATAATTTTATCTTTTAAATATGAAATATTAAGAATTTTGATTCATTTTAAATATTTGTCCTAAATCATAATTTTATCTTTTAAATATGAAATATTAATTCATTTTAAATATTTATTTTAAATCATAATTTTATCTTTTAAATAGGAAATATTATTGTTTTAAAGAATTTTGATCCATTTTAAAACGATTTATATTATTTAAATTTGAGAAACAAATAAATGAATTATAATAAAACTTTATTGTGGAAGAGTCAATTTAACAATAATTTTTAAAAATAAAACTTTGTTTCCAAATATTTACTACTATGCTATTTATTCTAAAATAAATCAATATTGAAAATTAAGTTTTTCTACTTAAATTAATAAATAGATAAATCCATCTTTTAACTTTTTTATGAACTCAATAAATTTTTTTCTAAAAATATAATTCCACTTAATTAATAATAATCATTTTGATAATTAAAATTTGTCATAACAAAATTTTAATTTATTACTCTTCTTTAAAACAACAACAACTTTGCATAAAAATCAAGTTTGTTCACCTTAATTAATAAACAAACTTAAACTTAATATAATAGTGGAAATTTATCATAATAAAATATTTCAAATAAATATATTTCACCTACTTATCAAAACCATGAGATTATATCAAAATATATTGATCACAAAACAGAATTCAACTCAACAATCAACCCTCTATCAATTTTTTTCTAATTTTATATTTGATGAAAACCTATTATATTCTTTATTCAAAACTAAAAAAAAAGTCAAATATAAAAGAAGCAAAATATCCTAAAATAAAAAAATCAAATATAAAAGAAGCAAAATATCCCAGAAAAAAAAATATAAATAATAAGTAATTATGTCATTACTTTTTTTACCCTAAACTTTTTATTAAATAACTTTTTTTTCTATATATTTTTAGGACATTTATCTAAGTCCATGAGAAATTTTTTCAAAATGTTAAATCCAAATAAATTTTAAACCACAAAAAATAATAATTTAGCAAATTTAAAATCTAAATTTCCAAAAAAAAAAAAACATTTCATATTTCGTAAAACACTTAGAAAACGCCTTACAATTATGCCAGTCATCTAAATTTCTGCAAAATTTTCTACCTAAATCTATGCCTTAAAAGAACCATTCTAATACTGCTATGTCGGGAGACAATCGTTGGAAAGCAACAACTTTTGGAACGTGCTGTCCATCCTCGCCTTGTCTCTTCTTCCTTTTCATGGATCCCCACTCTATAAAAGGCTAAGTTTGGCTTCTCTAAACAGCACAGCGTCAGTCAGGTCTGAAACTGGGAAGAGCTTAGGCCGTGATTTTTGTTAAAGATGTTCAGACGGGAATCATCTGCGAGCTTTCTAGTCTGTTTGTTATATATCTTAGGGGTGTTATGGATTGTGGAGCAGAGTGTAGCAAAACCCATTGGAGATGGTAAGCCTGTAATGTGTATTTGCTTGTGTGTCTGTCTGTGTAATATGATATGTTCGTATCTCCGAGTACATTGAATTGATCGATTCGAATTGTTGTTATAATGTATATGCGCAGGTTTTCTGCCGAATGGGAACTTCGAATACGGCCCAAAGCCCTCCGCCATGAACGGCACGGTGGTCGTCGGTTCGAATTCCATACCCTCCTGGCAGATCAAGGGCTTCGTCGAATACATATCGGCAGGCCAAAAACAAGGCGACATGTTGTTGGTAGTTCCAAACGGAGGTCATGCTGCGAGGCTTGGAAACGAGGCAAAACTGACCCAGAGAATCCAAGTAAAGAAAGGGTCATACTACTCCCTCACCTTCAGCGTGGCTCGAACCTGCGCCCAAATGGAAACCTTGAATGTCTCCGTTCCACCTGAGGCCGGAGAGCTGCCAATGCAGACGCTTTACAGCAGCACCGGCTGGGATTCGTATGCATGGGCCTTCTGGGCGGCGTCCGAGATGGTGGATGTTATTCTTCACAATCCTGGCACGGCTGACGATCCCGCCTGTGGTCCGCTCATCGATGACATAGCCATCAAGGAGCTCTTTCCACCGTCCTACGTTGGGGGTAAGTTACCAAATCTATGCAATACAGGCCTTTTCAGTATTCTTTTTTTCTCTTACGAAAAATTCTCAGGTAAGCTCTCAGGGAAACTCTCAGGCATTTCCTTGTAATGGAATTTCAATGTTTAATTCATTTCTTTTGAATGGTTACAATGTTTAATTCATCTAGTAAATCGAAAATTGGAAAATTTATTCAAGAAACCTAATCACTAACATTACTTCACCAAAAGTCTAGGAGGTGTAGGATAGTCAGTGATGGAGTGTGTTGTTAAGGCATTTCGTGATGTTAAAGTTACCAGTTCGAAACCTGTCTGGACAAAAAATCTAGTCATGTTAAGGGTTGGTGTGGCTCAGACCTGATGTTTAACGACTTAAATGTCTCTGAATCGAAGTTTCTCAACTACACACTAGTCCCAAATCACAGACAAACTAACAAACAAAAGATATTAATTCACCAAACTTCATTCACGAATATCAAACTTCAAAACTTGAGAAATCGTTACTTTCTAAATTATCATGTCTTACTATCGAAGAATAAGCTCTTTGAAAAGTAGATCCTCTCAGGAAAACCTCAAAACTAATGAAGTCTAATTGAATGTTATTTGTTCAGCTAACTTTGTGAAGAATGGCGATTTCGAGGAGGGACCGTTCATCTTCCGCAACTCATCCTCTGGTGTCCTTCTGCCGCCAAACATGGACGACGACAATTCTCCACTGCCTGGATGGATAATGGAGTCTCTGAAGGCCGTCAAATTCATCGACTCCCCTCATTATGCCATTCCCCAGGGAAAGAGAGCGGTGGAGCTTCTCTCGGGCATGGAGAGCGCCATTTCACAGATGGTGAGGACGGTAGCGGGGAAGGCGTACGTTCTCAGCTTCTTGGTGGGAGACGGGAACAACAAGTGCAATGGCTCCATGAGGGTGGAAGCGTTTGCAGGGCGACAGACTCTGCAGGTTCCCTACGAATCGAAAGGCACCGGAGGCTTCAAGACGGCCAAGCTCTCATTCACAGCAACTTCTGCCAGGACTCGCATTGCATTCTTCAGCAGCTACTATCACATGAGGAGTGATGACCTCAGCTCCTTGTGCGGTCCTGTAGTAGACGATGTCAAGCTGTTTTCTCTCCAGACTAGCTCTGCAGTATTCTCATCAAAATCTCTGCTTTGGCCCCATCTTTTAGTTCTACTGCTTGTGGCTACCTTTCTGATCTAGATTAAGGCCACACATGGCCTACAAGCCAGAGATATGTATATGGTCTTGCTTCTCTCCATTGGAAGCTGAGCAGTCCTTCAGATTAATTTTATTTGCTTGATGTCAGTTTTTATTTGTTCCATAGCTGGTTCATATCTGGTTCAGCAACCATTCATATTATTGCAGATGTGGCGTGTATTCCATCTGGGTCATGTTGAGTGGCAACAGATCCGAAAGATCTCCCATGGCTTCATTGCTTCTTTCCGCAATGCCAGAGATAGCATCCTTGTAATCCGCAGACGTTTTGCTAAAGCCAACCCTGTGTATGGCTCTAGGCGGGCATCGGGCATACAGCCAGTCTTCGTCTTGTAAAATGATTTTTTTTAAATTGTGGTCTTTCCATTTTTAGCTGCGAAGATGTCGGATAAAATATTTGAAAAAATAAATGAAAAGTTCATGATATTTTTTATTTTAAAAATGAATTGTGTTTTTTAAATTAATGGACAAAACTTACATAGATATATCTTAACTAACTAATCTTATGTCTCAAGAACCCAAAGACCCAATGCTTATGCTTATTTCCATTAATTATACTAAGAACCCAAAGACCCCATGCTTATGCTTATTTCCATTAATTATACTATGGCAATGTATCGATTTAGCCGAGGTCATAAGCACAAGCACACCACCTTAATAAAAACCTCAAAACATCAAGATATACATACACAATACATGCCACAATAGGCTCTTATTGGTGTTAAAAGTTCATGGGTTGACACACTTTACCTAAACCTTAACCTTGTGTTTGTGTAAGTTTTAGTTAGGTTTACAATGATTTTCCACAGAAATCTCAAGGGTTGTTTTCCTTATTCACTGTTATCATAGGGTTTCCCTTGTTGTAACTTGAAATGGTTTCTGATTGTTTAGAAATCATGCACATACATCTTTAAACTAATTTTAGGCCACACGTTGGCTCTTAGACCAAAGAGGGTTTTCTCATATGATTTAAGAACATTAACTATCCATTGTCACTAAGCAGAAGTTCTAACAATTAAGTATAGATGACAGATTTGAAAGATAAAGAATGGGATAATTAGACAGGCACGGATTAAGATAAAATGACAGATGAATGAGATTAACAAATTGTGATCCTATCAGACCAGAGGCCTAATCCATTGGGTACAGTCTCATTTAACTGAGCACAAAAGATGATAGCGAAAGGTGAAAGAAAGAAGAAGACAATTAAATGTCAAACAATATAGAGGGAAAGAAAAATATCTACAAATCTGAGATGAAGAAAGGATGGTTTGTTGGGCATCTCAAACGATGAATCTAGCAAAAGATTAAGTGTATGGGTTGGGCATAAATTATGAATCCAACATTGATACACTTAGATTAAATAACTTGCAAACATGTGTATATGTTCCTATTGAATATGATTACGTCATAAAATCAATAAAACATATATGTTAGGGACCTAACCTCCCTAACCCCTCACGTAGATAGAATAATATATTTCTATGTAATAAAGACCGACATTAGTTAATAAGGCCTATTTAATAAATTGGAATAAGTCAATGTAAGAAGACCTAACAAAAACTTCCTCTTCTAGAAGGATCTTCCTCTAGAATGATATTTAGAAGATAGAATTAGTATAAATAAGAGTAGGAGACATGATAAGTTTTGTCTTGAGAATTATTGTAATAGAACGTTGCTCTACTGGAGGTTTCCCCCTCGAAGAGACAAGTGAACATTGTTTCCTATTAATAAAGGTACTATTTTGCTGTTGTGGTTTCATATATTGTGTTGTTCCGCCGTTATTCTCTGTAGTATTTCTATTTTCTACTATTATAATAGATCTGGTACCTTACAAGTGGTATTAGAACACTTTCCTTGGCAGGAATTGTGAGCTATTTTTATTTCAGGGTAGAGATGTGCTTTGACATCTTAAAACTACAGATATTTGTCATTCAACGCATAAATCCTTAGTTAGGGAAGCATACACGCATGAACTACAAGTGGTTCTTAAACGCACATTATTGGCCACCCTTGTAACCTCTGTTGGTACCCCTTCGAGTGATAGCGTATTAGACAACACCTGTATATGGATTGACCTAGATCTCCTGAATCCCTGCATAGATAAACCGATCAATCGCCTGACTGCTATAGTGCCACCGAGAACAATACTCGAGAAGACACCCTCTAGTACCTGGGTAATTGGGTAGTATGACTAAGGGTATGGTCTAGCCTCCTTAGTTGGTGCTCTGAGATATTGGGCCAAGTACTACTGTTCGACCCCACATGTATATCAAAGAGCTATAGCACAGGGCAAACCCTTGTCTATAGGAACCCTCACAAAACCCTAAACCTTGGAACGAAAACAAAAGAAGCAAGAAACAAAAAATCTTTTTTGTCGCGCAACCTTGCCTTCTACATTCTGGTTGCGAAATCACTACATCTTTTTTCTTGTTAAGAATTTAGTCATTTTGACACTGCAATATTATTAAGATTGGACTCCTCTTTTCATCCTGATCACAGTGATACCTATCATTTTTTAGCCTTCTTTTTCCCTTTGATCCCCACCCCCTTCCTAACACCTCTACTTGGGACTTATTCCATTGGATCACAGTGATACCAATCATTTTTCAGACTTATTTTTTTGTGGACCCACCCCTTCCTATGTTTTCCCCTCACCCTGGCCAACACTCGCAACCAAGACCTTGAAAACCACATCGCTACCCACATAGAATCCAAAATGGACTACATGAAAGAGGAACTATGGAAGGACATCAATTCCCACCTTTCCAACCATCTTACATCCCACCTTGATTCTCATCTTGACTCATTTGCTGCTAAGGTCCTGGAAAAATTGCCAATTCCTAGAATCCATTCCTCATTTGGCCAACCTTCTAACCTGAAAGGTACAACTTCCTCCAATTCCCAGTAGTTTCAATCCAACCCTTTTCATTGTGATATGCGTCTTCCACAAGTGGAGGTGAACAAATTTGATGGCTCAGATCCCATTGGTTGGGTCACTCAAATGGAACATTACTTCTCCTTGCATGGCGTCACTGATGACTTGGCCAAACTTTGTTACCGTTTCCTCTATTTGGATCCTGAACGTTGGCAATGGTGGAAATGACATCGAAAATAACACCAATGATATGTGTCTTGGACATAGTTTGTGGCTGAAATTTATGACCTCTTTGACACTGATACACACTCCCTAGACCGTTTGACCAAATTGAAACAATCAGGTACCATGGAAGAGTTTATCGATGCATTTGAGCAATTATCTTTCAGAACAGAGGGCATGTCTGATACGTTTTTTCGAGAATGCTTTATCAGTGGCCTCAAGGATGAAATCCAAGCCCAAGTCCTCACGAATCGCCCCTAGACTTTGTTGGAAGCTACTCAATGCGTCAAGGAAGAACAACAAGTTGTTTTTTCCCAACACCGCAAAATTTCTTTCCCTTTGCGTCCTCTCCCTCCCACTCCTTCCCCTCATCCCACCTCTCTCAATATCCAAAAATTACCCTAGGAAGAAATGGATGAACACTAACTCAAGGGTCTTTGTTATAATTGTGATGACACATATTTTTCGGGGCACAAGTGTAAGGAATATAAGTTTTTTATGGCCATCTCTAAGGATGTTGATGATGACGAGGTCAAGGCTTCTCCTGCTGTAGAGATACCTGAGCCCACTCCTCTCACTCTTCCATCTAATCCACCATAAATTGAACCAATCATTTCATTGAATACACTCATTGGCTTCTATGCTCCCCAAACCCTCAAGATAATTGGCTACATTAAAAATCGGAAGGTCATCATCCTAATTGACAGTGGTAGCACTCATAATTTCACTCATCGTCGCATTTCTCAAGAAACCCATTGCTATATCCATGCAACCAACAATTTTCAAATCATGATTGCCAATGGAGGTTCCATGAAATTTTGGGGGCGTTGTGAAAATGTGTGTCTCAAAATTGGTCAGTACAACCTGAAATCTCATATGTTCACTATGGACATGGGTGGTTTTGACATTGTGTTAGGTGCGGAATTGTTATGCACTCTCGGTCCCATCGTCATGGATTTTAAAGAATTAACCATGAAATTTCAATAGGACGATTAACAATATAAGTTCCAAGGCATCATAGTAGGCTCCCATAAGATCATCAGTTCCCATCGAATGGAAAGGCTCCTCAAAAAAGGTCATTCAGGAATTATTTCCCAAATCCATGCTATTCAAGTAGTTGAGACACCATCTGTGCATCCTAACCTCCAATCAATAATCTCCAAACAACAAACCATTTTTTCCACTCCCCATGGCCTTCCCCCTTCATGCGGTGTTCATGATCATTCCATTCCTCTAGTTCTAGGTAGTCTTCCTCCCAATGTTCTCCCATATCGTCATCCCTTTGCCCAGAAGAATGAAATTGAGAATTTTTTTCAAGAATTGCTCGATGTGGGTGTCATCCGCCATAGTACCAACCCCTATTCTTCTCATGTGGTCATGGTCATCAATAAAGAAGGCATGGGGCACATGTGTCCCATCTTTTGTGCTCTCAATAAACTCACTATCAAAGACAAGTTTCCCATTCTTATCACTGATGATCTATTGGATGAATTGAGTGGTGCTCAATACTTTACTAAACTTGATCTTCGTTCTAGCTACCGCCAGATACATATGAAAGAGGTTGACATTCTCAAGACGACATTTCAAACTCATGAGGGCCACTATGAATTCTTGGTCATTCCCTTTAGCCTATGTAACACCCCCTCCACTTTCCAAAGTCTCATGAATAATGTATTCCATCCTTTTCTCTGTCATTTTGTCTTAATTTTATTTGATGATATTCTCATCTATAGTAAAACATGGGAAACCCATCTTTCCCATGTGGATCAAGTTCTCCATATCCTTTCTCAGCACCGACTTTTCCTCAAACAATCTAAATGTGCCTTTGGTTCCTCAGAAGTGGAGTATTTGGGTCATATTGTCGGCAAGGATGGTTTAAGGCTGGATCCTAAGAAAATTGAAGCTATGCAGGATTGGCCTCGCCCCAAAAATCTCAATATATTCTGTGGTTTTTTGGGTTTAACGAGATATTATCGAAAATTTGTTAAGAATTATGGAAAAATTGCAGCACCTCTCACTACTCTCCTTAAAAAGAATGTTTTGAATTGAAATCCAACATCTGATGAATCCTTCCATGCTTTGAAAGAGGCTATGTGCACAACTCTTTTCTTAGCCCTTCCCAACTTCAAGAAGACTTTTTTCTTGGAATGTGATGCTTCCAAGAAAGGAATTGGAGTAGTTCTCATGTAAGAAAGATAATCGATGTCCTTCACTTGCGAACAAATTTTGGAGCGCCATTTGGGCCAATCAATATATGAAAAGGAAATATTGGCTATTCTGCATGCCATGGATCTCTGACATCCTTATCTATCTAGCCAACACTTCCAAATTAAAATAGATCATTAGAGCCTCAAGCATTTTCTAGAACAACGAATTTCCTCCCCAGAGAAACAAAAATGGGTGACCAAGCTATTTGGATATGATTATGAGATATTTTACAAGAAGGGAAAATAAAATGTGGTTGCTGATGCCCTTTCTCGGAAGTATGAATATGAAGGGTCCCTTTTTTCTCTCTCCTTCCTTGTATCAGATTGGCTTAAGAAGTTCACCAGGAATGGTTTCAAGACCCCAAAATTTATGGCCTCATCCAACACTTGCAAGATAATTCTCCAGTTTCTCCAGGGTACTCTTGGCGCAATAACGAGATTTGCTAAAAAGGTCATTTGCATCTAAGAAAACAATCACAACTTAAATCTATGGTGCTTTCGAAGCTTCATGCTTCCCCCACAACTGGGAATTTTGGGTTCACCAAAACCTATGAAAGGGTCAAATGTTCTTTTTTTCTGGGATGGTATGAAACAAGACATCCACACCTTTGTGGTTGAATGTGATGACTGTCAACATAATAAGGGAGAAACAATCAAGACCAAAGACACACTACAACTGCTCCTGATTCCGTTGGCTATTTGGCAAGATCTTTCTATGGACTTCATTGTTGGCTTACCTAAATAGGGAAATAAATCAGCATCATGGTGGTAGTTCATATCGTATTTCCAAATATACTCATTTCTGTTCTCTCCAACACCCATTCACAACATCCACAATGGATCAAATTTTTATGGATAATTTATTCAAGTTTCATAGCATGCCTCATTCTATTGTCTCTGACCAAGATCCCACTTTTACCAACAATTTTTGGAAAGAATTGTTCCGTCTCCAAGGCACCCAATTGCATCTTAGCACCACCTATCATCCCTAGACTGATGGCCAAACTGAAGTTGTCAACAAGTTTTTGGAAACCTATTTGAGGTGTTTTGCATCTGAATGACGTAATCAATGGGCTCAATGGTTACCCCTCGATGAATGGTGGTACAACACATATTACCATGCAACTAATTGCATGACTCATTTTGAAGAGGTATATATACAAAAACCACCACCGGTTCTTTCCTACATGCGATATATATCGAAGTTTCATGAGGTTGAAAACAATCTTACAGTTTGCAAGGCCATTCTCCACACCCTCAAAACAAATTTGGCCATGGCTCATAATTGCATGAAGAAAAAAACAGATCAAGGTCATTTTGAGTGAAAATTTGATGAAGGGGACCATGTGTTTCTTTGTCTACAAGACTATAAGTAGACTTTACTCAAAGCGAACCATTGTTAGAAAATTTCTCCCAAATTTTATGGCCCTTATACAATTGTCAAGCGAGTGGGGCAGGTGGCTTACCAGTTAGCTTTTACTAGTCATTCCAAGCTCGATCCTATTTTTCATGTCTCATGCTTAAATGATCTGAAAATAGAAGGCTGACTTGTTATGCTATGCAAGCACCCTCTACTTCATTAAAATAAACTTTATAGGACCTTGCTCCATGTGTTAAAATATGCAAGATAAATTATATGCCAAGTTTATGCTTCTTCTTTTAAATGTTTATATGTGAGGTCTTTGCAAGATTAAATATGTTGTTTACATAAATACAACAACAAAAATAAATTGCAACAAATAATAACCAGCAAACACTCACAACAAGAACAACATGATAAAGGAGTTCACCCCTCTTTGGGTTACATCTCCTTGAGCCTCCTTCAATGGACTTGGCTCTCTGGGATTAATTTGTCAAAGATTATTTTACAAGATGCTTCTCAGCTCCAATGGAAATTTTGACTATACCATTGGGATCGGAATACATAAAAACCCCAAAAATGACTAATAAAACTCTGAAAACGGATCATGGCTCATCCGGGCATGACCTCTTCTACATGTGGCCTTAAGCTTCCCTGAGCTTCTCTTTGGAAAAAACACCTGTAAAAGTCCTCAAATGGATCTGAAACCTATCCCAAAGTGTTCAGAGCATAATAATTAGCCAAAAATGATTATTCAATCACAGAAAACAAACACAGGCTCATCTGAGCATGACCTCAAACAATGAGGGCTTCAAGTTCCCTAGAGCTTCCTGAAACTTCAATGGTTAAAAACCTACAAAATAAGTCTTCAAATGGCTATGAAAATAGTGCCAATGGATTCAGAACGTCCAAAAACCCCTAGCTGGGCTTTTTCGGCACCTCATTTGGCCAAAAAATGAAAAAGATAGGCCTCCTGCCATTTTCTTCCTTCAAGCTTGTTGTCTCTGGTTCGCCAAAATGCACCCCTATACATTCTAACCAAGAACACGCTCCAAATTCGTGCTAAAACCTAGCACATGCATATAACCACAAAACTGTTCAAACTGTAGGACAGTTAGGGCGCGCCCAGCCCCTAACCGCTTAGGCCATGGTCATGTGGTCATCCATACGACCGCGCGCTATCGCAAAAGGGGCTACATTATGGGCCTGACATGTGGCGGCGTGTGTTGAAACCGTTTCAAACAAATCAAAACCCCGCGCGCCCAAAGTTGTGGACGATCATATGGTAACGATATGTGACCGGGGGTCAGCGGTTTAAAAATCCAAATTTACACGCTATATTAATCCACCGGTCATATGTATTACAATACAATCGCGGGCCGAGGCTAAGCCCCGGCCTGACCCCTTGCCATATTAAACATTAAACGAATTCAAATAAAAATAAACCCATATATGTAATAAGAACCAATGCATGGCGCGCTGGTTGGGCGACCATTGCCAAAGCGCTCGGTCTATGGTGGAGGTTCGGGGTTCGATTTCAGTGAACTCCATAACTTTTTAACCAACTCCCAAACCAATAGCAGGGTGTCACGTGGCAGCCCACGACTGGGCCACGTGGCACCAAACCACTAACCAAAAACTGTCACGTGTTGAAACACCATTCGCCCTCAGCTACCAATCTGAAACTACCATGTCATCATATGCCATGTCAGTGTATGGATGTACGACCTCTTCCACGTCAGTATGTATGGACTGTACGGACTGTACAGTTAGCACAATTTTTTTTACCTGTTTGGCGATTCGAATAGATCGCAATATCTCTCTCATCCGACATCCGTTTGAACCCAAACGAGTTCCGTTGGGTTTGTGACAACGAGGGCTACTCACCCATTCATTTTGAGGAAATTCCGAGAACTTTGATTTTTGAGTTAAAATTTGACCCCTGGTCCAGATTTTGATCATTAAATAACGTGATTGGTACTAAGTGCCAAACTCAAACCAGTCTCCCTGATTTGGATGAAGAAGGTTCCATTTTGTTGCATCCACAAATAGTCTTGGACCAACGCAAGTGTCGTCTCTGTCAGCGCACCATCAAGGAAGTGTTAGTGAAATGTAAAGATACAACTCCAGAAGACACCACTTGGGAGCCGACCACCATTCTGCAACAATTTTCATCATGTCTAGCCTTGAGGACAAGGCTACTTTTCAAGGGGGAGGGCATGTTAAGGACCTAACCTCCCTAACCCCTCAAGTAGATAGAATAATATATTTTCATGTGATAAAGGATGAGATTAGTTAATAAGGCCTATTTAATAAATTGGAACAATTCAATGTAAGAAGACCTAATAGAAGCTTCATCTTCTAGAAGGATCTTCCTCTAGAATGATATTTAGAAGATAGAATCAGTATAAATAAGAGTAGGAAACATGAGAAGTTTTTTCCTGAGAATTATTGTAATAGAGTGCCACTCTACAGGAGGTTTCCCCCTCGAAAAGGCAAGTGAACATTGTTTCATATCAATAAAAGTGTTATTTTGGTGTTTTGGTTTCATATATTGTGTTGTTCCGCTGTTATTCTCTGCAATATTTATTTTTTCTGCTATTATAATAGATATGGTACCTTACAATATATGACATAAGTGGTTGTTGTACCAAATTCCTATCTTGAAATTATATTAATCTCATTGCAAATTATAAAATCAAAGCAAAGAACAATTATGAGAAATTGAGAAGCTTAATACAAGAAATAGAAGGAAGACAAAGCTTTGCTTAAATTTATCAGTGAATTCAATACATCATTCTTCAGTGTTTCAAAGAATTACAACTTCCCTATGGGATTCATAAAAAACGTAGCCTATTACTGCCAGAAAATTCCTGGCTTGCCAATCCTTTAACCCTCAAGTCAAAGAATGGTTCAGGAAGGTTACTCTCCTTCACTCCACTGGTAACAGTTGAAGTTTCCCTCTTCCCATTGAGCTCTGGATCTCCATGAGTTTATTAGGAACATTTCCAACTGGATTTCCTTTGCATAAGGGATTCCCTTCTTTTCTACACAGTCCCTCGGTTAACTCCCCTTACCAATGTCGGCTTCTTTCCAGAAATCACCAAGTCACGATCCTCTGTTTCTCTAGTCTGGATACGGGTATTCTCTATTACAGGGTGACCATTAAACGCTCGGGAAAGTTTCCTATTTTCTTCATAAAATATTCCCAAATATTCTATGCTGCTTAGAGTTGTGTGTGTAAGCTACTCTGCTCATTGCACCATCTATTTGTGAGTCTACAACTCACTATGTGCACAACAATTCTTTGTTCCTCTGTGTGAGTCCAGTCTTCGTGCATCCATGTTCTATTTCTCTTCTAATTCACAGGATACTGGTATTCTCTCTCACACATATTCATGTTCTTTTCCTATCTTTGTTGTTTTTTACACATTTTTCCTCTTCTTCCTCATCCTCGAGATCCCCGATGACTTCTATTAGAAGAAAGTCCTCGATGTCATTCTCCTAAATTTGAAGGGGAACTCTTGGGAGTCCTTCTAGATGAGGTCATAGTCGACCTTTCACTCCTCAAAGTACCAAATCAATCAACAGTTACAACTGCTCAACCACCCAATCTTGATCACCATAAACATGTTCTATGGGTCAATGAAATCTGGGTACATTGTGCATGTCGTGTATTTAATTCATGTAGATGTAGGATGGATTGTTGGGAAAACTTCTAATTTTCTTCATTAAAACTTTCCAATTCCACCTCACCTGTCCCACTTGTGGTATCATGGCCAATACTAAAGGCTTCCTTCTCAGTTAATTGTCTAGTTTTTTCATTAACATAAACATAATCACAAGATTAATAAATTAAAATATATGAAGTATTGACATAATTATAGTCGTGGAAAAAAATGGGGTGTTATAGGAGGTTTCCTAGAATAGGCTTTTTTCTGTATTTCTTGTACTCACCTCATAGAAGGTTTCCTAATATGGGCTTCTCTGCAAGACTTCCAAACAAACACTACTCTAC
>ML790906.1:81435-98008 GCA_009831015.1 Picea engelmannii | reverse complement strand
AAAAAAACATTGATACTGAGAAAAAAAATTCTTATTTGACTTAAGAAAACTATTTCTCAAATGGTCTTCTCACTTAATGACTATTACTCAAATAGTTTTATTAGCATGCATAAATCATTGTCTGGATTGAACAATTCAATTGTCGATATCGAGTCCAAGTTTCAAGGATAACTTGTACAAAGAAATCATGAAGTCTGTTATCCTAACAAATAATTGAAATAAACAAAAAATTCACTTGGGGAAGTCGATGCAAAACAATTACTTACAATTGGTGTCTCACATGTTAGTGCAATCTTCTTAGTCTCAACATCTCGACTATAGAAACATCGTCAACACCATCATTGTATTGAATTAAGAGACATCATTGACACAGTCGTCATCTCCATTAACAAACATAATATGATGTGGTGTTTCCTGCAAATTGGTTTTCTTCAACACATGTTCAATTCTTTGTACATGGGTTTTTTCTTTAGCGGTCATGAAATTAATTTACTAATGCTCTACCAGTGGTCATGTTGTTCTCTTGTCATTGTTTTGTTGCCTAGATCATTAAAATTCTTATATCTATTATCGAGATGTAATCCCAGATTATCCTACTTGGTATGAAATTCTTCGTAATTCCCATTAGTTTTTGTCGCCAAGAGGCTTGTTCTTTACAACAATATGAAAACATGAAAAACACATCACTTTATGACAATATTAAAACCTACAAAACAAATCACTAGAAAAAAACCCCACAACCATACCAAATCGCTTAATTCATGGCATCACAACTAACACTCATCAATGAGGATATTTATTGATTCATGCGGATATTGGTGGCCACCCACCTATTCCAACTGACTCCTCTTGATAGTCTTTAGTTTAACATGTTCTTCTGTAATTATTTGTAATTGTGGGTTCTATATTTCTCGGGTTGTCTGAAGCGATACATAGCTTCCAGGTGGAGATTAGTGGCCACCCATGTAATCCAACTAGCTTATTATGGAACTTTTCATGTTAGTACATCTTTATGTACTTTCACGGCCATTTTGGTGCCCTAAATAGTGTTTTTTGTCTTGCCATATTCAAACTATAGATGGAGTCCAATTTTGAAGGAATAATGTGTAGTTCTCTAAAATACCTTTCCAATGGGTTATCATGCGCCTAAAATGAAGGTCGTATGCAAAAGTTATGACCTCAGGAAGTTGAGGTACCAACTTACCCATCAGGGCCTACATAACTTTTGGCGTTTCATCTCCTAGGGTTAGGTTAGGGTTTTGGCATTCATGAGTAATGTTAAAAAGGCCTTTGGAGCCTCATTGTAATCATTATGCTCAGACAAATGCACATAACAGCCACATCTCTTCTCAGATATAGCTACCACCATTCGAACAAGTTGTTTTCAGTTCTGCAGTTTTACAGATTCCACCTATTTTATTTATTCAATAGAAGTTATTGTTCACTGGATATCTTTTGTTGTTCTATGTATCTCTATGTTATTGTATTAAGTCAGTTATTCATTTCATTCCACTCATAAATACAGATCAGTGGTATCAGACTGGTCTACTCTTCATTTATTTTTATTCAGGCATGTCCTCGACAAGATCTGGGTACAATAAGTTGGGACTCGAACCAATAGATCCTTTGCAAGATCGGTCATGCCGAGCCAGAAAAAAAAATCATGGGGGACGAAAATAAATATGATAGAGTAGGAGATCCTTTTAAAATGTTGCTCGAGGAATCCCTTGCATGAAAAAGGAATGAAATAATGGACAACTTTGCATAGATCCTTCGGAGACTGCCCACAAGAGAAACATCTTCATCAAGCGGCCATGCAACCCCCTTCAAGGTACAAGTAAATTTTGGTATTCCATTATTTAAAGGATTGATAGATGTTGATGTTGTAGATAAATGGTTGAATCTGCTCGAAGGGTATTTTTCGGTCCACAATTTTTTCGATAGGGAAAATATTACTTTTTCACTCCTCAAGGTTGTCCCCCATGTTAAGGACTGGTTGGATACTTACTCTGAGCAAAGGAACATAGAGGAATCTGCAATATTTGTGGTCATCCCCATGTGGGATTCCTTCAGGGATGCCATTAAAGAACAATACTATCATGTTGGAAGCTACGAGGACGAGTACACAAGATGGACCACCCTACGTCAGGAAAGGGATCATACAGTACCATATTTCACCAATAGTTTCCATACCCTGTGCACCAAATTGGGTATCAAATACTTTGAATGAAATATGGTGCTAAAATACCACAGTTTTTTTCATAGATACATTTAAATATAAATGGAGTTTTTGGACATCACATCATTTGGTACGACTTATAGATATGTTTTCAAGATCGAGCAAAAATTTAAGAAGAAGAGGTAAGATTTTGGATCTGCAAACTCCTCACAGTCAAAGCAGGGAAAATGCGGCCCCAACCCACAAAACAAGGGAGAGAGAAAATATGGCCACTCTCAAGACAACTAGTACAAGCCACAACATAATAAGGGTAATGAGAAGTTGAAGAAGGACATGGGAAAATGGTGTGAATACCATAAAATCCCTTGGCATAACACCGAATAATGTTGCTCCAAGATGTCACTAGTGGCCAAGCTAAAAGCTTCCGATTCAGAGGCATATTCTAACTTCGAATCAAATCTAGAAGGAGGGAAGCAGATTATCGATGTCAAGCCTAGTGCCAGTGTCGCTACCACTAAATTCCAACCAAGTGAACCAAAAGAACCAGAGGAAGGGGAGCGCCTCTTTCACTCATGGATGTGGGTAAAGGGGGCTTATTTCATTTCATTTTTGATAGCAACAGTAAGAAGAACCTGATATCAGCAGAGCTCCTCAAGCGGTTGGAACCGTGGATGACATCGCAACCATATCCCTACATCATCAGCTGTCTTCACCAAGGAAGAGATCTCTGTGTCATCCAACAGTGTCATCTTCCCTACGTCATCAAGGCCTTCAAAGACAAGGTATTGTGTGATATTTCTCCCCTTGAAGTTAGTGATGTTCTTTTAGGAATTTCATATTTGTGGAAGAGACATGTTGTGTATGAGTCTAGCCCCCACAATGTTATTATTACTTTGGGTAGACAATTGTACAGGATACCAGAGGTAGCGCTGCCTACTGCTATTTCTTTAATCTCTGCTAAGAAATATAGTAAGGTCATTTCACAGACCGAGAAGTTTGTCTTGTTTTTTATCTGTGCTCACAGTAAGAAAATGAATGTTGCCACATTTGTGGTGTCTACAAAAAGCCTCTATTTTCAATAGAATCAAATGGAGGAGATCGTGGAAGAGTACAGAGACATCTTCTCCTCACCCACAAGGGTACCGATGCACTACCAAGTCAAGTATCCAATTTTTCTAACCCCCAGTGCACCTCTGCCTAATGGACTAGTCTATCGAGGCCCCCTAATGGAAAATGACGAATTCAAGTGTCAGATCCAAGAGTTGCTTCAAAAGGGGCACATCAAACCCAACTCCTTCCCTTGCAGAAGCTCGATTGTACTAGTGCAGAAGAAATATGGGACTTGGTGGCTCTGCATTGATTACATAACATTAAACAAAATCACAGTCAGGAACCGGTACCCAATTCCTCGAATTGATGACCTTTTTTACCAAATCAAGGGGAAAAATTTCTTCAACAAGATTGACATAAAGTCTGGCTACCACCAAATTCCCATCGAACCAACTAATGTATAAAAGATAGCTTTCAAATCTAAAGAAGGACTCTTCGAATTGTTGTTCATGCCCTTTGTCTTAAAAAATGCAACAATTGCTTTCATGAGGTTGTTGGATGATGTATTGAGACCCTTCACTGAGGATATTTATTGATCCAAACGGATATTGGTGGTCACCCACCTATTCCAATTGACTCCTCTTTACAGTCCTTAGTTCAACACGTTCTTTTGTAAGTCTTTGTAATTTTGAGTTCTACACTTCTGAGGTTATCTGAAGCCTTACATAACTTCCAAGTGGATATTGGTGGCCACCCACCTAATGCAACTGGCTTATTTTGGAATTTTTCATGTCAGTACATCTTTCTGTACTTCTAGGGTCATTTTGGGGCCCTAAACAGTGTTTTTTTGGCTTGCCACAATCAAACCGTAGATGAAGTCCAATTTTGACGACATAATGTGTAGTTCTCGAAAAGACCTTTCCAACGGGCTATCACGCACCTAAAAAAAAGGTCGTATGCAAAATTTTCGACACCGGGAAGTTGAGGTACCAACTTACCCATCAGGGCCCACATAACGTTTGGCGTTTCATCTCTAAGGGCTAGGTTTTTGGATGTATAGGGTGTTGGAATTTGTGAGGAATGTCAAAAAGGCCTATGGAACCTTATTGTAATCATTATGCTCAGATTGATGCACATCGAATCCACATCTCTTCTCAGAGATAGCTACTGCTATTCGAGCAAGTTGTTTTCAGTTCTCCAGTTTTATAGTTTCAGCCTATTTTATTTATTCAATAGAATTTATTGTTTACTGGATATATGTTGTTGTTCTCAGTTTCTATGTGTTATTGTATTCATTATGTTATTCATTTCTTTCTGCTCATAAATCCATATTAGTGGTATCAGACCGGGTTGCTCTTCATTTATTTTTCTTCATGCATGTCCCCGACAAGATCTGGGTACAAGAAGTTGGAACTCGAACCAATCGAGCCTTTGCAATATAGGTCGCACTGATATAGACAACAACCCATGGGGGATGAAAATAAACATGATGGAGCAATATATCCTTTTAAAATGTCACTCGAGGAAGCCCTTGTGTGACAAAATAATGAAATGATGGACACTTTGCATAGATCCTTCGGTGGCTACCCACATGAGACACATCTTCATCAAGTGGCCATGCAAACCCCTTGAAGGCACATGTAAATTTTGATATCCCATTATTTGAAGTACCGATAAATGTGGATGTTGTAGATAAAGGGTTAAATATGCTCGAAGGGTATTTTTTGGTCCACAATTTTTCTGATAGGGAAAATATTACTTTTTCACTCCTCAAGGTCATCCCCCATGTTAAGGACTGGTGGGATACTTACTATGAGAAAAGGGATATAGAGGAATCTGAAATATTTGCAGTTTCCCCCACACGGGTTTCCTTTAGGGATGCCATTAAATAACATTAATATCATGTTGGAAGCTATGAGGACCAATACATAAGATGGACCACCCTGTGTCAGGAAAGGGACCAGACAGTACCAGATTTCACCAATATTTTCCATACCTTGCACACCAAATTGGGTATCAAAGAATCTAAATGAAATCTAGTTCTCAAATATCTTGATTGTCTGCATAGATACATTCAAACAGAAATGGAGTTTCTTGACATCACATCATTGAGTACTGCTTATAGATATGCTATAAAGATTGAACAGAAATTTAAACAGAAGATGCGATAGTTTGGATCTGCAAAATCCTCAAAGATGAAGTAGGGAAAAGGTGGCCCCAACCCACAAAAAAGGGACATAGAAAACATGGCCACTCTCAAGACAACCAGTCCGAGTTGCAACACAAGAAGGGTAATGAGAAGTCGAAGAAAGACACGGGAAAATGGTGTGAATACCATAAAATCCCTTGGCACACCATCGAAGAATGTCACTCCAGGAAGTCATTGGTGGTTGAGATGAAATATTCTGAGTTAGAGGAAGATTCTAACTATGAATCAAATCCAAAAGGAGGGAAGCAGAGAATCGATGCCAAACCCAGTGCCACTGTCACTACCACCAAAGTAAAACCAAGATAACTAGAAGAACCAGAGCAAGGGGAATGCTTCTTTCACTCACATATGTGGGTAATTGGGGATCCAATTCATTTCATTGTCGATGGCGATAGTTAGAAGAACCTGATCTCAACAAATTATCCAGAAGCGGATCCAGGAGGCTTCCCAAGTCCAAAAAAGGCTCAAAAATGAAATTTCTCGGAATTGAATGAAACCAATTCCATTGCGACCATCTCGTCGCACTGATTCTGACCATATATTTAATTTCTCAAAAGGACGTCATATGCGAAAGTTATCGCACTCTAACCGCTTTCCCAAACAAGTAAAAAAACTCAACAGTCAAACTGGCAAAAAGTCAATGTTGACGTCAGCATGACATCAACATTGTGAGATGTGGCAACACGAAAAATGGACAATGACACAAACCTATATCATGTCGACACATGGAATCGAGGACAACAAATGGTGGGATGCCACGTGGCCCAGACATGGGCTGCCACGTGGCACCGATTTGTTGGACATTAGGTTCATTAGCAAAAATATTGTTGGAGTGGATAGGAATAGAACCAGTGACCTCTCCACCAACGTAAAGCTTTAACAATGGCCCAATAACCAATGCACCATGCATATTACTTGTTAAAGTATTGTTGTTTAATTTTAAATAAAGTGTATGTATTGTGCATGGAGGGCGAAAAGGGGTTGGGGCTAAGCCCCAACCCACGGTTTATTTGGTACATATGACCACAGTAAGGGGCACAGACGCCAATGTTTCTAGCCACCAGTGAATGTTTTTGTAGCACCTTCCTCCATGTATTGCGAGTGGCTATGACCATAGTTTGTGCGAGTTTTATGGGCGCGGTCCCATTAGAGTATGACATGTGACCAAAGTCCGGGATAAGAGGGCCAGCGCACAACCCTATGGGATGGTGCTTGCCCATATTTAGTTTCCATATGACCGAACTAAGGGGGCGCGCGCCATTCAAGGGGGATAAAGCCCAAATATAAACATAAAGTGGGTTTTTTATATGGTTTTGGTATTTTTTATTGTTTTTAAGCCTGTTAATGGAGGATTTGGCCCATTTTTGGGAGATATTGGGCTCTTTTTGAGCCCATATTTTGGGAGGAAGTTGGGGAAGGATAACCAACTTCATATCTATAAAAACCAAGCCTGTTTGAGTCTAAGAAGGAAAATCATATCAGAGTTATGCTGAAGCAAATCCAAGCCAAAGCCATTTTTATGCAGGGAAGCTGTTGAGGAGCAGATGCTTGCAGACCATTTATGGAAGCTACACTTAGTATGTTTTAGCGCTGTCAGTTGTGTTGGATTTCTGAGGTCAAGAAGAACATAGTGAGACTATTATGAGATCCATTTGATGTACTTTTTATATACTTTGAAAGCATTGAATAATTAATAAAGAAGCCTCCCCCACTAAGACAAAGGCCCGAAGATGTAGGCAATTTTGTGCTGAACTCTGTTATCACTTCTCTTGTTATGGTTTGATGTTCTTATTACTTCAGTTCATATCTGTATATTTTCTTATGGATGTTATGCTTCTTCATTAAGTTATTCCTCCTTCATTCAACTTCATAAATGGTTAATTAACACATGCTAAATAACTCAACCACAATCATTAAAAGATCTTTTCGGATCAAGTAGTATCAGAGCTAGTTGACGTTTGGATTTGAGTTTTGCATGTTAACCAGGGAAAATCTACAGTGTGGTGAAGGCGATATTGTTGAAGAGAATCCATTAATTGGATTGAGAAAGAGAGCTTGTCACAATGAGAAGATGGCATCGAAAGAGGGACTTTCTCTTGATGAGAAAGAGTTTCAAAAAAATTTCCTTGCTATGTCGGAGATGGTGAAAGTTTTGTATGAGGATTACTTGGAATGAAAGAGACCAGTTCTTGGAAAACCTTCAAAGGGAAAAAGTGAAGAGGAAGAGGATCCTCCTCAGAATCCTCCTTCACCTCCATCATCACCTCCTTCTTCTCCTTCTTCTTCAAGTTCAAGTTCTAAATCCAATTCAAAGAAACATGTCCATAAACATAAGAATGAAATGCCTTTATTAAAACTTGATGTCAAATTCGAATTTCCCATATATGATGGTGAAGTTAATGCAGAAAGAATTGACAATTGGATCAGGCAGATGTAGGTTTACTGTAGTGTGCAATAGATCAAGGATGAGGCCACACAAATCAAGTTGGTATCTTTGAGACTTGTAGGTACAAATCTCATCTGGTGGCAAAGAAAGTTGCAAAACGGAACACAACAAGTGGGTAATGTATTTCCATCATGGAAAAGTTTCATTTCTTCACTTAGAAATCAATTCTATCCTTTGGGTTATAAAGAAAAAGCATTAATTGAATGGCAAGATTTAAAACTAAGAAAAGGACAAATAGTGCAAGAGTATACATATGGCTTTCGAAAAATGGCATTGATGTTAGATATCCCTTTACATACACATGAAACCCTTATGAAGTATATAGGAGGTTTACCTACACATATTAGAAAAAAATTATTCATGTTTGGACCCACTAACCTTGATGAGGTTTCTATTCAAGCGACATACATTGAAGCAGGAAAAGCAGGTGTATCGGGGGAATCATCTTCTAGGAAAGAGGAAAATAGGAAGTGGACAGGCAAATAGACAAGTTCAGCGGTCAGAAAGGAAGAGAGGCCCTCTTGCAAGCATTGCAAGAAAGAGGGGCATGATGAGGACCGTTGTTGGCAGTTGCATCCTGAGAAGAGGCCAAAGTAGTTCAAGGAAAAGAAAGGGAGGCAAACAGTTGCAGTAGCAACAAGACCCACATACTTGGATCGTATTCAGGTGATGAATCAAAGGTCTCATTGGTTGGTATGACAGGTAAAATTGGTGAAGGAATTGATTGTAGAAGTAACTTGTTTCATATAAGGACCATCATGCGACACACCAAGATAGACACATTAATCGACAGTGGATCTCAATCTAATCTAATCTCAGAAGAATTGGTTAAGCAATTGGGGTTAAAAACACAAGTACATCATAAGTCTTACACACTTAAATGGATAAGTAATCATCATCAAATGTGCATAACAAAGCAGTGCACAATCAAATTTTCAATTTCATCTAAGTATGTGGACGAAGTAACATGTGATGTAGTGTCGTTAAGAGAATGTGGAATGGTCTTAGGTATTCCATACTTATATGATCGTAAGGCAATCTTCTACAGGGAAACTATTTAATATCAATAAACCAAAGCAGGTCAAGATTATGTGGTTCATGCTCATCATGTTAAGGAAAACAAAAAACTTCACACAATGGAACAATTAAAGAAGGAAGTTCAAGCAAGAAACAAACCAATAATTGTTTCAAATGAAGAAATTGATCTTAAGCAAGAACAAGAAATGATTGTTGAATGGAAAATCAATCACAGGTTGCTTCAAGCTAAGCTTATGTCGTGAAAATATTACAAGTATATCAACTCATTTGCAATCGTATTTTTTATGCTATCATTAGTAATGTTGACTACATGGATGATAGTGGCTTCATTAAGATGTAACAGGGTTCAAATGGCTAACAATATGCTGTCAGTTGTCATGATTGTGTTACAGTTGATCTTGATGAGACAGGTGCACAAGACAGAGTTCAGAGATAGAGGAAAAGCTAGGTGGCCTATCCCGAGATTGTTGACTATTCAGTAACCTTTTGGGGACCAAAAGGTCCTTTAGTGGGGAGGTGTGATCCAGAATCAGATCCAAGAGTCTTCCCAGGTCCAAAAAAGGCTCAAAAATGAAAGTTCTCGGAATTGAATGAAACCAATTCCATTGCGACCGTCTCATCGTGCTGATTCCGCCCATATATTTACTTTCTCAAAAGGACATCGTATGAGAAATTTATCGCACTCTGACTGCTTTCCCAAATAGTTAAAAAAGGTCAACAATCAAACTGGCAAAAAGTCAATGCTGACGTCAGCATGACATCAACATTGTGACATGTGGAAACATGACAATAGGGTGATTGGACAATGACATGGACCTATAACATGTCAACACATGACATCGAGGACAACGAATGGTGGGATTCCATGTGGCCTAGACATGGGCTGCCACATGGCACCCATTTGTTGGACATCAAGTTCATTGGCAAAAATATTGTTGGAGTGGACAAGAATAGAACCAATGACCTCTCTACCAATGTAAAGCTTTAACAATGGCCCAATAATCAATGTGCCATGCATATTACTTGTTAAAGTATTATTTTTTAATTTTAAATAAAGTGTATGTATTGTGCATGGAGGGCGAAAAGGGGTTGGGGCTAAGCCCCAACCCACGGTTTATTTGGTACATATGACCACAGTAAGGGGCGTGGGTGCCAATGTTTCTAGCCACCAACGCAAATTTTTGTAGCACCTTCCTCCATGTATTGCGGGGGGCTATGACCACAGTTTGTGCGAGTTTTATGGGTGCGGTCCCATTAGAGTATGGCATGTGACCAAAGTCCGAGATAAGAGGGCCAACGCACAACCCTATGGGCTAGTGCTTGGACATATTTAGTTTTCATATGATCGAACTAAAGGGGAGCGCGCCAGTCAAGGGGGCTAAAGCCCAAATATAAACATAAAGTGGGTTTTTTATATGGTTTTGGGATTTTTTTATTGTTTTTAAGCCTGTTAATGGAGGATTTGGCCCATTTTTGGGAGATATTGGGTTTTTTTTGAGCCCAGATTTTGGGAGGAAGTTGGGGAAGGATAACCAACTTTAGATCTATAAAAACCAGGCCTTTTTGAGGCCAGGAAGGATAGTCAGATCAGATTTATGCTGAAGCAAAGCCAAGCCAAAGCCATTTTTATGCAGAGAAGCTGTTGAGGAGCAGATGCTTGCGGACCATTTCTGGGAGCTACACTCAGTATGTTTCAGTGCTGTTAGTTGTGTTGGATTTTTGAGGTCGAGAAGAACATAGTGAGACTATTATGAGATCCATTTGATGTACTTTTGCTTTACTTTTCAAGCATTGAAGAATTAATAAAGAAGCCTCCCCCACTGAGACAAAGGCGTGGAGACGTAGGCAATTTTGTGCCAAACTCCGTTATCACTTCTCTTGTTATGGTTTGATGTTCTTATTACTTTAGTTTAGATCTGTATATTTTCTTATGGGTTCTATGCTTCTTCATTAAGTTCTTCCTCCTTCATTCAGCTTCATAAATGGTTAATTAACACATGCTAAATAACTCAACCACAATCATTAAAATATATTTTTGGATCAACAAAGGTCGTCAAGTGGCTGGACCTGCTGACGAAACCACTCCTGTATCCCCACACCATCGGCTGGCTTCGCCAAGGAATATATCTTTACGTCAGCCAACAATGTCGTCTGCCCTACAACATCAAGCCCTTCAAAGACGAGGTATTGTGTGATATTTCTCCCCTTGAAGTTTGTGATGTTCTTTTAGAACAACCATATTTGTGGAAGCGACATGTTGTGTATGAGTCTAGACCCCACAATGCTATTATTACTCTGGGTAGAAAAATATACAGGATACCAGAGGTAGCGTCGCCTATCGCTATTTCTTTGATCTCTGCTAAGCAATGCAGTAAGGTCATTTCACAGACCGAGAAGTTCATCTTATTTGTGATCCTTTCTCATAATAATCAGAAGGCCATCGCCACATCCATGGCCTCTCAACAAAGCCTCTCTTTGTAGTAGAGGCAATTGGACAGGATCGTGGAAGAGTACAAAGACATCTTCTCCTCACCCACTGAGGTACCGATGCATTACCAAGTCAAGCATCCAATTAATATAACCTCTGGTGCACCTCTACCTAATGGATCAGTCTATCGTTGCTCGTTGAAGGAAAATGATGAAATCAAGCATTAGATCCAAGAGCTAGTTCAAAAGGGGTACATTAGACCGATGTCCTCCCCTTGCACAAGCTCAATTGTACTAGTGTAGAAGAAATATTGGACCTAGCGACTCTGCATTGATTAGAGAGAATTAAAAAAAATCACAGTCACAAACCGATACTCAATTCCCCGAATTGATGACCTTCTTGACCAACTCAAGGGGGGAAATTTCTTCATCAATATTGACCCAAAGTATGGATACCACCAAGTTCCCATCGAGCCAACTGATGTATGCAAGAAGACAACTTTCAAATCTAAAGAAGGTCTCTTCGAATGGTTGGTCATGCCCCTTGGCTTAAAAAATTCACCAACCACTTTCATGAGGTTGATGGATGATGTATTGAGACACTTCACCAACTCTTTTGTGGTGGTATATTTGGATGACATCCTCATCTTCAGTAGAACTTGGGAGGAGCACATGCAACATATTCAACAGGTTTTGAGCACTCTGGGACAACACAAGCTATATTCCAACTTGGAAAAATTCTTCTTTGGCATGAACATGGTCCAATAATTGGGCTACATTATTGATGAGCATGGAGTACATATTGATCCAACTAAGATCAAAGTCATCCATGACTGGCCAGCTCTAACCACAATAACCGAGCTTCTGAGCTTCTAAGGAATTTCCACCTTCTACCGACGGTTCATGTTGGGATTCTCCCATATTGCATGGGCCCTCAGCCAAGTGACCAAGGACGGTGGGAGGGAAACTTTCATGTGGGGGAAGGCACAACAATGAGAATTTGATGATTTGAAGCATCACTAGTTCTCAGCTCCAACATTCTCCTTACCCGATTTACAACAATCATTCGATATTGATATTTATGCATCTGACTATGCTATAGGCACAGTTCTCACTTAACACAGTCATCCGATAGCATACCATAGTGATACACTCTCAGATATTGTCCAGAAATACCACACCTATGAAAAGGAAATGTATTCCATTGTACAATACTATCCTCAATGGAAACATTGCATTCTGGAAAAGGAGACAATAATCCACATTGATCACAAGCCTCTACATATCATAGAGACACATGGGAAGTTGCAGAACGACAACCATCAGAAGTGGTCCACCTGCCTGCAGTAGTTCCATATCAACATCAAGTATAAGAAATGGAGCACAAACCATGTCATTGACTTCCTCAGTCGACCTCTCACGGATGCATTCACCACCGTGCTCCATTCCTGTGGGCATGAGGCATCTGTGTGGCCTCAAATTTATTAGCAAGATCCAGACTTCACCACCACCTATTAGCTCTTGGTTACAGGCGCAAATTTCATCGATTTTCACATTTAGGACATATTGTTATTCCATCTGGGCCATCTCTTTGTTACTGCAAAGGAGCATGAAAAGATTATTTGGGAGGCTCACTAGTATTGGATGGCCAGATATTTTGGCATGGAGAAAACTGTGGTCGTTCTACATAAACATTTTTATTGGTAAAAAATTCGACAGGACATCAACAAGTATATCATATTTTTCACATCCTGTGCAATTTCCAGGCCAACCATCAAGAAGCAAGGCTTATAAACCCATCTTCCTACTCCCGAGAGGCCTTGGGAATCCATCTCGATGGATTACATGTCTCTCCTTACATCCACCAAATAAGGAAATGATTACGTATTTGTGGTAGTTGATCGGTTTTCGAATATGTCCATTCTCATAGCATGCAAAAAGAGAATCACAACGATAGATAATGCCAAGATATTATTCGAACAATTGTGGGTCCATTTTGGGATTAAACAGACCATCATCTTCGATCACGACAACAGGTTCCTCAACACACGTTGGTCGATTCTCTGGTCACTATTGGATACCAAGCTCACTCAATCCACTTCCTTCCACCCTCAAACCAATGGCCAAACAAAGGCCGTCAATCGGATGATTGTGAACATATTGCACATGTATAACTCTAGGCATCCGTGTACATGGCATGAGAGTGTTCCCTATGTTCAACACAACTAAAACATATCTCTCTATAGCTCCACTGGACATAGCCCCTTTCAGGTGGGGTTGGGATTCCAACCCTTGGGTCCCATTGATGTTGCACTACCTCTTGCAAACAATAGACATATTCTTACCATGTTCAGTCTGAGACCGAAAAAGCCACCAGATTCATTGAGTGGATTCAACACATCTGCTAACAGGTCCATGATATTTTTCAGAAAGCCAATGCTACATACAAGCAACGCAATGGTCAAAATCGGGTATCGCACAAGTTTCAGGTGGGATACAAGGTCTGGTTACATTTGTAGAAAGAATGCCTTACAATGCCCCATTAGAAGATTTCTCCACTTTTTTATGGGCCTTACACTATCACCAAGGTTGTGGGTAACAATGATTTTGAGCTCAAAACTCCCTCCTTCCTTGGATTTCACATAGTGTTCAATTTGGACCTCCTCCGACCATATTTTCCACCATTATTGGACACCTAGGAGATTGCAGAACAATTGACACCAACATAGCTTAACCCTGATTGCATGGAATAAGAATCCATTGATCAGATAGTAGACAAATAGGTCAAGGGAACTTGCCAACAAAGGATCCATCTTTATTGGGTTGTTAAGGAAGGGCAGCTCCTGCACAAAGGAAAGTGGCTCACCTGGAGCCAAATTCAACTGAAATTTCCTCACCTGATGGGGGCACTCAACACGATGGAGACCATTGATTATTATGGGGGGAGGAATGATCCAGATGGATATTAGTGGCCACCAACCTATTTCAACTGTCTCCTCTTGACAGTCTTTAGTTCAACACGTTCTTATGTAATTCTTTGTAATTGTGTGTTCACCATGTTTGGGGATTTCTGAAGCCCTACATATCTTCCTTGTGGAGATTGGTGGTTGCCCACCTAATCCAAATGGATTATTTTGGAAGTTTTCACGACAGTACATCATTTTGTACTTCCGTGATTGTTTTGGGGCCCTAAATACCTTTCCAAGGGGCTATCACCCACCTAAAACAAAGGTCATATGCAAAATTTATGACCACGGGTAGTTGAGGTACCAACTTACCCATTGGGGCCCACATAACGTTTGGTGGTTCATCTCCTTGGGTTAGGTTTTTGGATGTCTAGGGTTTTGGAATTCATGAATAATGTTAAAAAGGCCTCTGGAGCCTCGTTGTAATCATTCTTCTTAAAAAAATGCACGCAACAACCACATCTCTTCTCAGAGATAACTACCACCATTCGAGAAAGTTTTTTTCAGTTCTGTAGTTTTACAATTTCAACCTATTTTATTTATTCGATAGAAGTTATTGTTCACTGGCTATCTCTTGTTGTTTTCTGTATCTTTGTGTTATTGTTTTCAATTTTTTATTCATTTCATTCCACTCATAAATTTAGATTAGTGGTATCAGAGCAGTCTGCTCTTCATTTATTTTTCTTCGTGCATGTCCCTGAGAAGAATTGCGTACAAGAATTTGGGACTTGAACCAGTCCATCCTTTGCAAGATTGGTCACACTCAACCCGACAACAACCCATGGGGGACAAAAATAAATATGATGGAGGAGGAGATACTTTTAAAATGTTTCTCTAGGAATCCCTTGTGTGACAAAGGAATCAAATGATGGACAACTTTGCACAGATCCTTCGACGACTGGCCATAGTAGACACATCTTCATCAAGCGACCATGCAACCCCCTTCAAGATACATGTAAATTTTGATATTCCATTATTTGATGAACTGATAGATGTGGATGTTGTAGATAAATGGTTGAATCTGCTCGAAGGGTATTTTTCACTCCACAATTTTTCCAATAGGGAAAAGATTACTTTTTCACTCCTCAAGGTCACCCCCCATGTTAACGATTGGTGGGATACTTACTCTGAGCAAAGGGCCATAGAGGAATCTACAATATTTGCAGTCACACCCACATGGTATAATTTTAGGGATGCCATTAAAGAACAATACTATCCTATTGTAAACTACAAGGACCAGTACACAAGATTGACCACCCTGTGTTAGGAAAGAGACCAAATAGTACCAGATTTCACCAATATTTTCCATACCCTACGCACCAAATTGGGTATCAAAGACTCTGAATGAAATATGGTGCTCAAACATTGTGGTTGTCATCATAGATACATTAAAAAATAAATGGATTTTCTGTACATCACATCATTGGGTACGACTTATAGATGTGTTGTCAAGATCGAGCAGAAATTTAAGCAGAAGAGGTGAGAGTTTGGATATGAAAACTCCTCACAGTCGAAGCAGAGAAAAGGAAACTCCAACCCACAAAACAAGGGACATAGCAAAGATGGTCACTCTTAGGATAACCATTGCAAGTCACAACACACAAAGGGTAATGAGAATTCGAAGAGGACATGGGAAAATGGTGTGAATACCACAAAATCCCTTGGCAAAACACTGAACAATGTCACTCCAAGCAGTCACTAGTGGTCGATATGAAAGCTTCCGACTCCGAATCAAATTCAGAAGGAGGGAAGCATAATTTCGATGTCGAACCCAGTTCCACTATCACTACCACCAAAGTAAAGCCAAGTGAACCACAAGAACCAGAGGAAGGGGACCACCTCTTTCACTCACATATGTGGGTAAAGGGGGCTCTGTTTCATTTCATTGTTGATAGTGGTAGTCAGAAGAACTTGATCTCAACAAAGGTTGTCAAGCGACTGGACCTGCCGATGACACCAAAACTATAGCCCTACACCATCGACTGGCTTTGCCAAGGAAGAGATCTCCGTATCAACCAATAATGTCGTCTGCCCTACGACATCAAGCCCTTAAAATACAAGGTATTGTGTGATATTTATCCCCTTGAAGTTTGTGATGTTATTTAAGGACATCCATGTTGGAAGATTGGTTGTTGTCATTGATGTCAACCCTAGTCATGGGTTTTGGACCACAAGATTGATGAAGGTATTTGGACATGAAGGAAAATGCACATGCAGATACAACATCCATGGATGGATAGTATACATCATGCTGTTTC
>ML790906.1:65224-80166 GCA_009831015.1 Picea engelmannii | reverse complement strand
CATGGTGTATTGTGGTGTATTGGTGTAACTCTTATACTATTGTTCATTGCTCATTGGATATAATTGAATGGTTTAAGTATAAGTTGGAAAAGGTTTTTAAATTGTACTTGATACTGATTCACCCCCCTCTCAGTATCAACAATCCATATTTGTGGAAGTGACATGTTGTGTATGAGTCTAGAACCCACAATGTTATTATTACTTTGGGTAGACAATTGTACAGGATACTAGAGGTAGCGCCACCTACCACTATTTCTTTAATCTCTGCTAAGCAATTCAGTAAGGTCATTTCATAGACCAGGAAGTTCATCTTCTTTGTGATCTGTGCTCACAGTAAGTAGAAGGTCGTTGCCACATCTGTGGCCTCTACACAGAGCCTTTCTTTGTAGCAAAAGAAAGTGGAGGGGATCATGGAAGAGTAAAGAGACATATTCTCCTCACCCACCGGGATACCGACGCACTGCCAAGTCAAGCATACAATTTATATAACCCCCCATGCGCCTATGCCTAATGGACAAGTCTATCATCACCAACTGATGGAAAATGAAAAAATCAAGCATCAGATCCAAGAGTTGCTTCAAAAAGGGCACATTAGACCCAAATCCTCCCTTTATGAAAGCTTGATTCCACTAGTGCAGAAGAAAGATGGGACTTGGCAGCTCTGCATTGATTATGTGTCATTAAACAAAATCATAGTCATGAACTGATACCCAATTCCTTGAATTGATGACCTTCTTAACCAAATCAAGGGGGAAAATTTCTTTAGCAAGAATAACCTAAATTCTGGCTACCACCAGATTCCTATCGAACCAACTAATGTATGGAAGATAGCTTTCAAATCAAATAAGGTCTCTTCGAATCGTTGGTCATGCCCTTTGGCTTAAAAAATGCACCAACAACTTTCAGGAGGTTGTTGGATGATGTATTGAGACCCTTCACCAACTCTTTTACGATGGTATATTTGGATGAGATCCTCATCTTCAACAGAACTTGGGAGGAGCACATGCATCATATTTAACAGGTTTTGATAACTCTGCGGTAGCACAAGATATATACCAACTTGAAAAAATTCTCCTTTGGCATGAATAGGGTCCAATACTTGGTCTATATTGTTGATGATCATGGGGTACATGTCGATCCAACTAAGATCCAATTCATCTGTGACTGGCTAGCCCCGACCACACTAACCAAGCTTCGAAGCTTCTTGGTACTTGTCAACTTCTACCGATGGTTCATGTTGGGATTCTCCCATATTGCATGGGCCCTCAGCCAAGTGACCAAGGGCAGTGGAAGGGAAAAGTTCGCATGGGGTAAGGCACAACAACGATTGTTTGATGATCTGAAGCATCGCTTGTGCTTAGCTCCAATAATCTAACTACCCAATCTGCAACAACCATTTGAGATTAAGATTGATGCATCTGACTATGTTGTAGGCATAGTTTTCACTCCACACGATCATCCGGTAGCATACCATAGTGAGACACTCTGAGATATTGTTCGAAAATACCCTACCTATGGAAATTAAATTTATTCCATTGTACAATCCTATTCTCAATGGAAACATTACATTCTTGGAAAGGAGACAATCATCCACACTGATCACAAGCCTTTGTAGTTCATATAGACATAGGGGAAGTTGCAGAATGACCTCCATCAGAAGTGGTCCACCTACCTGCAACAGTTCTATCTCAACATCAAGTATAAGACATGGAGCACAAATCATGTCACTAATTTCCTCAGTCGATCTCCCATGGTTGCACTCACCACCATGCTCCATTCCTGTGGGAATGAGGCATCTGAGTGGCCTCAACTTTATCATCAAGATTCAGACTTCGCCACCACCTATCAACTCTTTGGTATAGGCACAAATGTCATTGATTTTCACATTCAAGAGGGATTGTTATGCCATCTAGGTCATCTCTGTGTTCCTGCAAGTGTGCCTGCAAATATGATTTGCGTGGCTCACTACAGTGGGATGGCAGGATATTTTGGCATGAAGAAAACTCTGGTCATTCTATAGAAACATTTTTGTTGGCCAAAACTTCGACAGGACATCATCAAGTGTATCAGATATTTCACTGCTTGTGTCATTTCCAAGCCAACCATCAAGAAGCAAGGATTATACACCCCTCTTCCTACTCCTGAGAGGCCTTGGGAATCCATATCGATGGATTACATGTCTGGCCTTCCATCCACAAAGAAAGGAAATGGTTGCGTATTTGTGGTGGTTGATCGGTTTTCGAAGATGGCCATTCTCACAGCCTGCAAGAAGAGCACCACAACATTAGATACTTCCAAGCTCTTCCTCGAACAAGTGTGGGTCCATTTTGGGATAACACAGACCATCATATCTGATCGGGACAATAGGTTCCTCAACACATTTTGGTTGATTCTTTGGTCACTGTTGGACACAAAGGTCACTAAATCCACTGTCTTCCACCCTCAAACTGATGGCCAAACATAGGTCGTCAATCAGATGATTGTGCACATCCTGCGCATGTATAACTCTAAGCAATGTCATAAATGGGATGAAATTCTTCTCTATGTTCAACACAACTACAAAAGGACTCTCCATAGCTCCACCGAGATTCTTCCCATGTTCATTCTGAGGCTGAAAAATCCACCAGATTCATTGAGAAGATTGAGCACATCCGCCAATAGGTCCATGGGATTTTGCAGAAATCCAATGCTAAGTACAAGAAACACCATGATAAACACTGGGTACCGCATAATTTTCAGGTGGGAGAAAAGTTTTGTTTACATTTGTAGAATGAATGCCTTACATAGCCCCATCAGAATCTTTGTTCACTTTAGTACGGGCCTTACACTATCACCAAGGTTGTGGGTGACAATGCTTTTGAGCTCAACACTCCCCGCTTCCTTGGATTGAACCTAGTGTTCAATGTGGACCTCCTTCAACTATATTTTCCACCATTATTGGACACCTCGAAGATCATAGGACAATTGACACCAACATAGCTCAATCTCGACTCCATGGAACATGCAGCCACTGATCAAATAGTGGAGACATAGGTCAAGGGCCCTCGCCAACAAAGGATCCAACTTTATCGGGCTGTCAAGGCAGAGAAGCTCCTGTACCAAGGCAAGTGGCTCACCCGAAGCCAAATTCAAAAACAATTTCCTCACCTCATGGTGTCACTCAAAGAAATGGAGACCATTGCTTCTTAAGGGGGGAGGACTGATCCAGGTGGATATTGGTGGCCACCCACGTATTCCAAATGACTCCTCTTGACAGTATTTAGTTCAAGACGCTCTTCTGTAATTCTTTGTAATGGTGGGTTCTACACTTTAAGGGTTGTTTGAATCCCTACATAGCTTCCAGGTGGATATTGGTGGCTGCCCACCTAATTCAAATGGATTATTTTGGAAGTTTTCATGTCATTACATCTTTTTGTACTTCCAGGGCCATTTTGAGGCCCTAAACAAATTTTTTTTTTGGCTTGCCATAGTCAAACCATCGACGAAGTCCAATTTTGATGTCATAATGTGTATTTCTTGAAAATACCTTTCCAACGGGCTATCACGTGCCTAAAATGGAGGTCGTATGCAAAAGTTATGACCTCAAGAAGTTGAGGTACCAAATTACCCAATGGTGCCCACACAATGTTTCGTATTTCATCTCCTAGGGTTAGGTTTTTGGATGTCTAGGGTTTTGGAATTCATGAGTAATGTTAAAAAGGCCTCTGGAGCCTCATTGTAATATTTTTTCTCAAACGAATGCACGTAGCAGCTACATCTATTCTAAGAGATAGCTACCACCATTCGAGCAAGTTGTTTTAAGTTCTTCAATTTTACAATTTCATCCTATTTTATTTATTCAATAGAAGTTATTTTTCATTGGATATCTGTTGTTTTTCTCTATATCTCTATTTTATTGTATTTAGTATATTATTCATTTCATTCCGCTCATAAATATGGATCAGTGGTATCATACCAATATGCTCTTCATTTATTTTTCTGCATGCATGTCCCTAAAAAGATCTAGGTACAAGAAATTGGGACTCGAACCAGTCGAGCCTTTGCAAGATCGGTCGTACTAAGCCCAACAAAAACCCACAGGGGATGAAAATAAATATGATGGGGCAGTAGATCCTTTTAAAATATTGCTTGAGGAATCCCTTGCATGACAAAGGAATGAAATGATAGACAACTTTGCACAGATCCTTCGGTGGCCACCCACAGGAGATAGATCTTCATCAAGAGGCCATGCAATCCCCTTCAAGGTACAAGTAAATTTTGACATTCCATTATTTGAAGGACTGATAGATGCAGATGTTGTAGATAAATGGTTGAATCTGCTCAAAGGGTATTTTTCGGTCCACAATATTTCCGATAGGGAAAATATTACTTTTGCACTCCTCAAGGTCGTCCCCCATGTTAAGGACTGGTGGGATACTTACTCTAAGAAAAGGGCCATAGAGGAATATGAAATATTTTTGGTCGCCTCCACATGGGATTCCTCTAGGGATTCCATTAAAGAACAATACTATCATGTTGGAAGCTACAAGGACTAGTACACAAGATGGACCAACCTACGTCAGGAAAGGGACCAGATAGTAATAGATTTCACGAATATTTTCCATACCTTGCACACCAAATTGGGTATCAATTACTCGGAATGACATCTGGTGCTCAAATACTGTGGTTTTATGCATAGATACATTCAAACAAAAATGGTTTTTTTGGACATCACATCATTGGGTACGAATTATAGATATGCTATCAAGATCGAGCATAAATTTAAGCAGAAAATGAGAGAATTTGGATCTACAAACTCCTCAAAGTCGAGGGAGAGAGAAGGCAGCCCCAAAACACAAAACAAGGTATAGATAAAATATGGTCACTCTCAGGACAACCAGTCCAAGCCACAACACAAGAAGGGTAATGAGAAGTCGAAGAAAGACATGGGAAAATGGTGTGAATACTATAAAATCCCTTGGCACAACACCAAAGAATGTCGCTCCAAGAAGTCACTGGTGGTCGATTTGAAAGATTTTGAGTTAGATGCAGAGTTTGATTGTGAATCAAATCCAGAAGGAGGGAAGCAGATTATTGATGCCAAACCCAGTGCAACTATAACTAAAACCAAAGTCCATCCAAGCAAACCAGAAAAACCAGAGAAAGTGGAACTCCTCTTTGACTCATAGATGTGGGTAAAGGGGGTTTCACTTCATTTCATTATCAACAACGATAGTTAGAGTAAACTAATCTCAACAGATGTCATCAAGCGGCTAGATGTGCCTACAAAATCACACCCACAACCCTACACCATTGATAGGCTTAGCCAAGGAAGAGATCTTTGCATCAGCCAAAAGTATCGTCTACCCTATGACATCAAGCCCTTCAAAGATGATGTATTGTGTGATATTGATCCCCTTGAAGTTTGTGAAGTTCTTTTAGGACAACCATATTTTTGGAAGCGACATGTTATGTATGAGTTTAGACCCTGCAATGTTATTATTACTTTGGGTAGACAATTGTACAGGATACCAGGGGTAGCGCCCCCTACCGCTATTTCTTTAATCTTTGATAATCAATGTAGTAAGGTAATTTCATAGACCGAGAAGTTCATCTTCTTTGTTATCCATGCTCAAAGTAAACAGAAGGTTGTCGCCACATCAGTGGCCTCTACACAGAGCCTCTCTTTGCAGCAGAAGCAAGTGGACAGGATCATGTAAGAGTACCAGGAAATCTTCTCCTCACCTACTGGGGTACCGACACACTGCCAATTAAAGCATCAAATTTATCTAACCCCTGGTGCATCTCTACCGAATGGACCTGTCTATCATCACTCATTGATGGAAAATGATGAAATCAAGCATCAGATCCAAGAGCTTCTTCAATATGGGCACATCAGACCCAACTCCTCCCCTTGTGAAAGCCCGATTGTACTAGTGCAAAAGAAATACGGGACTTGGTGGCTCTGCATTGATTACAGATCATTAAACAAAATCATAGTCAGGAACTGGTACCCAATTCCCCGAATTGATGACCTTATTGATCAACTCAAGGGGGAAAAGTTCTTCAACAAGATTGACCTAAAGTATGGCTACTACCAGGTTCCCATCGAGCCCACTGATGTATGCAGGAAGACAACTTTCAAATCT
The DNA here is from genome assembly GCA_009831015.1 of Picea engelmannii. Taxonomy (NCBI): domain Eukaryota; kingdom Viridiplantae; phylum Streptophyta; class Pinopsida; order Pinales; family Pinaceae; genus Picea; species Picea engelmannii. The sequence continues at coordinate 74,038 of ML790906.1, read as the reverse complement.
AAAGAAGGTCTCTTTGAATGGTTGGTCATGCCCTTTGGCATAAAAAATTCACTGACCACTTTCATGAGGTTGATGGATGATGTATTGATACCCTTCACCAAATCTTTTGTGGTGGTATATTTGGATGACATCCTCATCTTCAAAAAAACTTGGGAGGAGCACATGCAACATATTCAACAGGTTTTGAGCACTTTGCGACAACACAAGCTATATGCAAACCTGGAAAAATGATCCTTTGGCATGAACAAGGTCAAATACTTGGGATACATTGTCAATGAGCATGGGGTACATGTGGATCTAGCTAATATCCAAGTCATCCATGACTGACCAGCCCCAACCACACTAACCGAGCTTTGGATCTTCTTGGGACTTCCCAACTTCCTATGATGGTTCATGTTGTGATTCTCGCATATTGAATGGGCCCTTATCCAAGTGACCAAGGGAAGTGGAAGGGAAAAGTTCACGTGGGGTAAGGCACAACAACGAGCATTGTATTATCTGAAGCATTGCTTGTGCTCAACTCCAGTACTCTCATTACCCGATCTGCAACAATTGTTCAAGATTGAGACTGACGCATCAAACTATGTTGTAGGTGCAGTTCTCACTCAACACGGTCATCCGGTAGCATACCATAGTGAAATGCATACCATACTCTCAAATAATGTCTGAAAATACCCCACCTATGAAAATGAAATGTATTCCACTGTACAAACATGTCTTCAATGGAAACATTACATTCTGGGAAAGGAGACAATCATCCACATTGATCACAAGCCTCTACAGTTCATACAGACAAATGGGAAGTTGCAAAACAACAACCATAAGAAGTGGTCCACCTACCTATAGCAGTTCCATATCAACATCAAGTATAAGACAAGGAGCAAAAATTGTGTTGTTGACTGCTTGTCGAACTCCCTTGGTTGTACTCACCATCGTGCTCCATTCCTATGGGAATGAGGCATCTGAGTGGCCTGAACTTTATCAACAAGATCCAGACTTCGCCACCACCTATCATCTCTTGGGTAGAGGCGTGAATGTCGTAGATTTTCACATTTAGGACAGATTGTTATTCCATCTGGGCCATCTTTGTGTTCCTACAAGCGAGCGTGCAAAGCTGATTGGGGAGGATCACTATAGTCAGATGGAAGGATATTTTGGCATTGAGAAAATTGTGTTCGTTATATAGAAACATTTTTATTAGCCAAAAATTCGACAAGACGTCAATAATTATATCATATTTTTCTCTTCCTGTTCCATTTCCAATCCATCCATCAAGAAGCAAGGATTATACACCCCTCTTCCTACTCCCCAGAGGCCTTGGGAATCCATCTCCATGGATTACATCTCTCGCCTTCAGTCAACCAAGAAAGGCAATGATTGCGTATTTGTGGTTGCTGATCCATTTTTAAATATGGCCATTCTCACAGCCTACAAGAAGAGAATCACAATGGCAGATACTGCCAATCTTTTCTTCGAATGAGTGTCGGTCCATTTTGGGATACCATAGACCATCATCTCTGATCAGGACAACATGTTCCTCATCACATTTTGGTCGAGTCTCTTGTCACTGTTGGACACCAAGCTCACTAAATCCACTCTCTTCCACCCTCAAACCGATGGCCAAGTACATACCATCAATCAAATGATTGTACATCATGCATATCCATGTACATGGGATGAGAGTCTTCCCTATGTTCAACACAACTACACCATGTCTCTCCATAGATCCACTGACGATAGCCCCTTTCATGTGGGGTTGGGATTCCAACCCTTGGGTCCCATTGATGTTGCACTACCTCTTGCAATAACACAGACAAATTCTTCCCATGTTCAGTCTGAGGCCGACAAATCCACCAAATTCATTGAGCAGATTCAGCACATCCGCCAAAAGGTCCATGAGATTTTGCAGAAAGCCAATGCTAAGTAAAAGCAACACCATGATCATCACTGTGTACCGCACAATTTTCAAGTGGGAGACAATGTTTGGTTACATTTGTAGAAAGAATGCGTTACAAGACCCTATCTAAAGCTCCATCCACTTTTCTATGGGCCTTACACTATCACCAAGGCTCTGAGTGACAATTCTTTTGAGCTCAACACTCCCTCCTTCCTTTGCTTTCACCCAGTGTTCAATGTGGACCTCCTTTGACCATATTGTCCACCATTATTGGACACCTTAGAGATCGTAGAACAATTGACACCAACAGAGCTCAACCCTGACTGCATTGAACAAGAACACATTGATCAGATAGTGGACACACATATCAAGGGCACTCTCCAGCTAAGGATCCAACTTTATCGGGTTGTCAAGGCAAGGCAACTCTTGAACCAAGGAATGTGGCTCACCCGGAGCCAAATTCAACAAAAATTTCCTCATCTGATGGGGGCACTCAACACAATGGAGACTATTTCTTCTTAAGGGGGGAGGATTGATCCAAGTGGATATTGGTGGCCACCCACCTATTCCAATTGACTCCTCTTGGCATTCTTTAGTTCAACATTTTCTTCTGTAATTATTTGTAATTGTGGGTTCTACACTTCCAGGGTTGTTTGAAGCACTACATAGCTTCCAACTGGAGATTGGTGGCCGCCAGCCTAATCTAGTTGGCTTGTTTTGGAATTTTTCATGTCAGTACATCTTTTTGTACTTCCATGGTCGTTTCGGGGCCCTAAACAATTTTTTTTTATTTCCACAGTCAAACTGTAGACGGATTCCAAGTTTGACAAAATAATATGTAGTTCTCAAAAATTTGTTTCCAACGGGATATCACGTGCCTAAAAAAATTTTTGTATGAAAAAATTATGACCCTGGGAAGTTGAGCTACCAACTTGCCCATCGGGGCCCATATAACTTTTGGTGTTTCATCTCCTAGGGTTATGTTTTTGGTTGTCTAGCGTTTTGGAATTCATGAGTAATGTTAAAAATGCCTCTGGAGCCTCATTGTAATCATTCTTCCCAGACAGATGCATGTAATAGCCACATCTCTTCTCGAAGATAGCTACCACCATTCGAGAAAGTTGTTTTCAGTTCTGCAGTTTTACAATTTCAGTCTATTTTATTTATTTAATAGAAGTTATTGTTCACTGGCTATCTGTTGTTGTTCTCCATATCTTTGTGTTATTATATTTAGTCTGTTATTCATTTCGTTCCTCTCATAAATCCAAATCAGTGGTATCAGAGCAGTCTTCTCTTCATTCTTTTCTTTGTGCATGTCCTAGAAAAGATCTACATACAAGAAGTTGGGACTTGAACCACTCGATCCTTTGCAAGATCGGTCACATGGAACCCAAAAACAACCCATGGGGGATGAAAATAAATATGATGGAATAAGACATCCTTTTAAAATGTTGCTCGAGGAAGCCCTTGCACGAAAAATGAACGAAATGATGGACAACTTTGCACAGATCCTTCGGTAGCTGCCCACATGAGACGCATCTTCATCAAGCGGCCATGCAACCCCCTTCAAGGTACATGTAAATTTTGATATTCCATTATTTGAAGGACTGATAGATGCATATGTTGTAGAAAAATGGTTAAATCTGCTCGAAGGGTATTTTTCGATCCACAATTTTTTCAATAGAGAAAATATTACTTTTGCACTCCTCGAGGTCGTCCCCCGTGTTAAGGATTGATAGGATAGTTACTTTGAGAAAAGGGTCATAAAGGAATCTGCAATATTTGTGGTCGACCCCACATGTGATTCCTTCAGGGATGCCATTAAGGAACAATACGATCTTGTTGGAAGCTACAAGGATCAGTACACAAGATGGACAACCCTGCGTGAGGAAATGAACCAGACAATACCGGATTTCACCAATATTTTCCATAGCCTGCGCACCAAATTAGGTATCAAAGAATCTGAACAACATCTGGTGCTTAAATTCCACAACTGTCTGCATAGATACATTCAAACAAAAATGGAGTTTCTGGACATCATATCATTGGGTACGACTTATAGATATGTTGTCAAGATCGAGTAGAAATTTAAGCAGAAGAGGCGAGAGTTTGGACCTGCAAACTCCTCATAGTCGAAGGAGGGAAAATGTGACCCCAACCCACAAAAAAAGGGACAGAGAAAAGATGGACACTCTCAGGACAACTAGTCCAAGTCACAACATAAGAAGGGTAATGATAAGTTGAAGAAGGACACAGGAAAATGGTGTGAATACCATAAAATCCCTTGGCACAACACCGAAGAATGTTTCTCCAAGCAGTCACTTGTGGCCAAGATGAAAGCTTCCAACTCCGAATCAAATCCAGAAGGAGAGAAGCAGATTATCGATGTCGAACCCAGTGCCATTTTCACTACACCAAAGTCCAGCCAAGCAAACCAGATGAACCAGAGGAAGGGGAATGCCTATTTCACTCACATATGTGGGTAAAGGTGACTCTGCTTCATTTCATTGTTGATAGCGATAGTCAAAAGAACCTAATCTCAATAGAGGTTGTCAAGCTGCTCGAGATGCTGATGACACCACACCCACTGCCCTAAACCATTAGCTGGCTTCGCCAAGGAAGATCTACGTCATCCAACAATGTTGTCTTCCATATGACATTAAGCACTTCAAAGACGAGGCATTGTGTAATATTTCTCCCCTGGAAGTTTGTGATGTTCTTTTAGGACAACCGTATTTGTGGAAGCAACATGTTGTGTATGAGTCTAGACCCCATAGTGTTATTATTACTTTGGGTAGGAAATTGTACAGGATACCAGAGGTAGAGCTGCCTACCACTATTTCTTTAATCTCTGCTAAGCAATTCAGTAAGGTCATTTCACAGATCAAGAAGTTCGTCTTCTTTGTGATTCATGCTCATAGTAAGAAGAAGGTCACTACCACATCCATGGCCTCTACAAAGAGACTCTCTTTGCAACATAATCGAGTGGACGGGATCGTGAAAGATTACAAAGACATATTCTCCTCACCCACCGGGGTATCGACGCAATGTAAAGTCAAGCATCCAATTGATCTAACCCCCAGTGCACCTCTGCCTAATGGACCAGTCTATTGTTTCTCGCTGATGGAAATTGTCGAAATCAAGCATCATATCCAAGAGTTTCTTCAAAAGGGGCACATCAGACCCACCTCCTCCCGTTACAGAGGCTCGATTGTACTAGTGCAGAAGACAGACAAGACTTGGTGGCTGTGCATTGATTACAGAGCATTAAACAAAATCACAGTTAGGAATCGATACTCAATTCCTTGAATTGATGACCTTCTTGACCAACTCAATGGGGAAAATGTCTTCAACATTATTTACCTAAAGTCTGGATACCACTAGGTTCCCATCGAACCAACTGATGTATGGAAGCCAAATTTCAAATCTAAATAAGGTCTCTTCGAATGGCTAGTCACTCCCTTTGGCTTAACAAATGCACCAACCACTTTCATGAGGTTGATGGATGATGTATTGAGACCCTTCACCAACTCTTTTGTGGTGGTATATTTGGATGACATCATCATCTTCAACATAACTTGGGAGGAGCACATGCAACATATTCAACAGGTTTTGAGCACTTTGCGGCAACACAAGCTATATGGCAACTTGGAAAAATTCTCCTTTGGAATGAACAAGGTCCAATACTTGGGATACATTATTGATGAGAATGGGGTACATGTGGATCCAGCTAATATCCAAGACATCCGTGACTGGCCATCCCCGACCACACTAACCAAGCTTCAAAGATTAATGGGACTTGCCAATTTCTACCGACGGTGTGTGTTGGGATTATCCCATATTGCATGGGCCCTCAACCAAGTGACCAAGGGAGGTGGCAGGGAAAATTTCACGTGGGTGAAGGCATAAAAACTAACACTTAATGATCTGAAGCATCGCTTATGCTCATCTCCAACACTCTCCTTACCCGATCTACAAAAACCATTCGCGATTGAGACTGATGCATCCGACTATGTTGTAGGTGAAATTCTCACTCAACACTGTTATCCGATAGCATACCGTACTGAGACACTCTCAAATACTATCCAGAAATACCCCACCTATGACAAGGAAATGTATTCCATTGTACAAGCCTATCGTCAATAGAAACATTACATTCTGGTGAAGTAGACAATCATCCACACTGATCACAAGCCTCTAAAGTTCATACAGACACAAGGGAAGTTGCAGAACGACTGCCATCATAAGTGGTCCACCTACATGCAATAGTTCCATCTCAACATCAAGTATAAGACAGGGAGAACAAATCATGTCGCTAACTGCCTCAATCGACCTCCCATTGCTACACTCACCACCGTGCTCCATTGTTGTGGGTATGAGGCATCTAAGTGGCCTCAAATTTATCAACAAGATCTGGAATTCGCCGCCACCTATTAGCTCTTAGGTACATGTGCAAATGTCACCAATTTTCACATTTAGGATGGATTGTTATGCCATATGGGACATCTTTGTGTTCCTACAAGAGAAAATGAAAAGGCGATTTGGGAGGCTCACTATAGTCGTATGGTAGGACATTTTGGCGTGGAGAAAATTATGGTCATTCTACAGAAACATTTTTATTGTCCAAAACTTCGACAAGACGTCATCAAGTATATCATATATTGAAATTCATGTTCCATTGCCAAGCCAACCATCAAGAAGCAAGGTTTATACACCCCTCTTCCTACTCCCGAGAGCCCTTGGGAATCTATCTCGATGGATTACATTTTTGGCCTTACATCCACCAAGCAAGGCAATGATTACGTATTTGTGGTGGTTGATCGGTTTTCGAAGATGGCCATTCTCATAGCCTACAAGAAGAGCATCACAACAACAGATACTGCCAAGCTCTTCTTCGAACGAGTGTGGGTCCATTTTGGGATACCACATACCATCATCTTCGATCGGGAAAATAGGTTCCTCAACACATTTTGGTCAAGTCTCTGGTCATTGTTGGACCCCAAGCTCACTAAATCCACTTCCTCCCACCCTCAAACCAATGGCCAAACAGAGGTTTCCAATGAGATGATTATGCACATCTTGTGCATGTATAACTCTAAGCATCCACATACATGGAATGAGAGTCTTCCCTATGTTCAACACAGCTACAACAGGGTTCTCCATAGTTCCACCGACCATAGCCCCTTTTACTTGGGGCTGAGATTCCAACCCTTGGGTCCCATTGATGTTGCACTACCTCTTGCAACAACACAAATATATTCTTCCCATGTTCAGTTTGAGGCCGAAAAAGCCACCATATTCATTGAGCGGATTCAACACATTCGCCAACATGTCCATGAGATTTTGGAGAAATTCAATGCTAAGTACAAGCATCACCATGATCAATAGTGGGTACAACACAAGTTTCAGGTGGGAGACAATGTCTTGTTACATTTGTGGAAAGAACGTCTTACAGGGCCCCATTGGAAGCTCCATCCACTTTTCTATGGGCCTTACACTATCACCAAGGTTGTGGGTGACAATGGTTTTGAGTTCAACACTCCCCCCTTCTTTGGCTTGCACCCAATGTTCAATGTGGACCTCCTTTGATGGTGTCCACCCGAGCACCTACCTCAGCAGGTCCCGCGCCTGACCTCCCGGTCTTAAGGATCGTTCAATTTCCTCCTTTGAGCCGGAATGGATCTTCTGATTCCCACTGGAATCTCCTTCGAAATTGACCCACAGGTCTTTTCGTCACTTTACAATCTTTAGGCCGGTCACTGTTCTCTTCGACGACAGAAGAATAGAAAATCGGGTTTCGGGGTTTTCAAACTCCCGATGTCTCGACCCTTTGGTTCCCGATATCCCGATCTCCAATATCCCGATGCGCTCCTTTGTTTCCTTAGCCTCCGGGCTCTACATTTAGTCCACACGACCTCTTCTTATATGACCACAGTCATATTCCTTATCGGGGCTTCGGGGTTTCAAATGTTGAAAAACATTTGCCCACGGGACTGTCGATTCCTCGAATCCTGACTCTTCGATATGCTGACAACTGGTCCCTCAATGGCGCTTTTCTCCTTGTTGGGGTTTCGAACTTTGCAATTCCGAAATGCCCAAACCTCTTTCTATCAGGATTCCCGATATCCCGATGACCGGAATACCGATAGACGAATTCCTGCCGGGACTTTCCCCAATGGCTCCGATTGCTGCCACGCATCCTCCTCTAATGGACGATCCAGATTACTCCTCGCGTTTTTGAGACTCCTGATGTCTCGACTTTCACGACCTCAAGAAATCCGATTTTCCGAGTGCCAATATACTTATGTCTAGTGTTCGGATCTCCAGAATGGACGATCGCATGACATGCGTCCTCTCTCAGATGGATAGCCCAGATTTGTGTCGGGGTTTTCAAAGTGGACTTACCCGATTTCCAGTCCATGGGAATGCCGATATCCCGACTCCCGACGCCTCGATCTCCGCCACGTGTCTCCACTAACGGACGGTCCAGATCAGTTCCAGGTAATTTCCCATGGAAATTCTCGATCTCATGTCATCGAGACTTTCGATTTCCCGAACCCCGACGCCTCGATATCCCGATGCTTCTCGGGGTTCTTACTCTGCTCACGAGGGTTTAAACCTTGTGCAACTCCTGTTAGATCGAACGGATGACGAGTAACTGATCAACGATCCAACGACTCACGACCCCTATAGCTTGAACTCCGAACGCGGCCGTAACCTCCTCGCTTCTTTGGCAGATCCAACGGCTGGCGGGATTTTTCAAATCTTCTCCTCAAGATCCTAACCGTCGATCTCTTCCTCTTTGATGTTTTCTACGGGGTGAACCCAATATTCCTCTGTAAAAATTGGTCCTCCTACACGTAACTTTGCAGCGCCTGTTCAAACACTCCACGGAACAAACTCCCTGTGCTTCCCTT
>ML790906.1:6454-30842 GCA_009831015.1 Picea engelmannii | reverse complement strand
ATATAATAAACTTCCATTCAATCCATTATATATATATCCACCAAGACACACTCTTTTCTCCACACGTTTATGGATTATATATTAGTTGAATAAGTATAATATTGAACCAATGTGTCTTTTGAAAATGAACCATTGCACCTCTTCATTCTAATCTCATCAATAAACAATTGATTTAAACTTAAGAAGACTTCAAATATTTTGTTAATTTATTTATCCCTTCATGCATAAATTATCTTGAAGCAACAATGAACTTGTTTGGTGTCAATATTTGTCAAATTACTCTACATGCCTTAAGTTGTTTATAGAAAATGAATTTTTCATGAGGCGCTTCCTTCAATCCACTTCCCTTTGTGACCACACGCTTATCCATTTCAAACATTGTTCTATTAGTGTTTTTCTCCTTCCACCTCCCTCATTCTTTCCCCTCTCAAAATATATCTCTCCTTGTGCCTCCCTTCCACCTCTCTCTCTCTCTCTCCCACCCCATATACATTTTAACATGGCCAAGGGAAATGGTTTTGGGCCTTGAACCATGTACTTGGAAAGAAGGCCCATCATCGATGTGATAAGCCTCATTATCTACCTTAAATCTAGAATTTATAAACAAGCCCCTAACTTTTAGAACTAAAGAACTTCTTATGTTGAGAGGCCCATACTTGGTGAACCAAATATTAGAATATATCCCACTCTTGGGACATAATTACTTCTATATGGGATGTTTCATGGTCCAAGTACTTGTGCATGGTCCATGTGCCTTATATTATACCTTATGAAAGGCATGTATCATGGTTTAAGGTGCTATGCATGGCCTACAAGACATTAAAGCATCGTTTAGGGCCTAAGCCCCTTGTTTTTTACCTTGAATGTTTCATGGTAAAAACACAAGTCATTATCATCTCAAATAATTGTTTATGAGGGAGAATAGACATGTTCATGGTTTTCGAAATCTTAGAATTGCACATGTATATCACCCTTGGGAAATTGGTACCTTACGAAAGGCATGTGTCATGGTTTAAGGTGCTATGCATATCCTACAATCCATAGAAGCATCGTTTAGGGCCTAAGCCCCTTGTATTTTACCTTGAAAGTTGTCATGGTAAAAATACAAGTCATTAACATCTCAAATAATTTTTTATGAGGGAGAATAAATGTGTTTATGGTTTTCAAAACCTTAGAATTGTACATGTATACGATCCTTGGGAAATTTATACCTTACAACAAGAATGTGTCATGGTTTAAGGTGTTATGCATGGCCTACAAGCCATAGAAGCATCGCTTAGGGCCTAAGCCCCTTGTTTTTTACCTTGAATGTTGTCATGTTAAAAATACAAGTCATTAGCATCTCAAATAATTGCTTAAATCTAGAATTTAGAACCCATGCCCCTAACTTCGATGAAAACTAGCTATGGGTAATATTCGATCCCTTTGAAAGGGGTCATCAAGTAGTCTTGAGCTAGTAGCAAAAATCATAAAGGTAAAAATAGTTATTTCAAAATGGGCCTTTGATAAAATATGAAAAGAATATCAAGCTTCTGTTTCACTAGAGAAGGAAATAATTGAGATCTATTCCCAAGACATTGTCTCAAGTTTTGAGGAGAATGATAAGAGTATATTGAAGACTCTCGAAAATACTAAGAGGAAACTAGGGTTGAAAGGGTTGAAAACTAGGGGATTTCAATAAGGGAGGATTAATTATTTTCTCCATAATATTGAAGATGATAGATTGGCAGATGTGGAGCCTTTAAATCTCCCCTTGACCTGGATAAATTTGAGGACTAGGGAGGAGGAAATGGCTAAGAGGCTCAATATATTTATGGTGTCTAAGATAATAATGGTTGATCCTAAGAGAATTAGTTATTGGGTATAGGTTAGAGGAGACTCTAATCTTCTACCAATTCTCCTTCAAATAGAAAAGGAATGGGGAAATAATTTTATCCCTTTTAAATCTAATGCCCAACGGTTAAAATATGAGGAGTTTACAATTCTTGTAACTTTTGAATGAGTAAGATTTGATCCCTTTGCAAGGGATAATCAAGTAGTCTTGATCTAGTAGAATATTATTTATTTTCTTGATAACATTTTCCTTTTCACTTGGTGCTTCTTCATTGAGGTGATATTCCATGTGTCCTCTTCTTTGGTAACATGGAAAAAATCCTCCCATGTTTGGATTCAAATATTTCTTATTGTTCTATTTGGTTTGATATACTTTCCTTTGATCAATTTCACTTCAATTAGGTAGTGATAATCCAAACCTATTACTTGCTCCATGTTCACTCTAACAAGGAAAATTGAATCATATCCTTAAAAAACTTTGTTGATGACCTATTCTCTACAATGACACAAGAACAAAAGAAAGAGAAATAATTATGTAGTTAATATAGATGACTGCATCTACTATAACCATGTCAAATTTCAATGCATACAAGCACAAACTGAAAATATTTCAACATTGGCCCCATTCACAGGTCACTCTGTTTGGGGTCAAATTAAAGCATAATTTCCACTAATTGGTAAATGGACAACCTTGAAAATCAATCAACATTTATTCTAGTAATCAACACTGGTCATGTGACTATATCTAATTTATATTCTCTTAGGTCAAATTTTCCTTCTTAGTTCTCACACGACCATGTCTTCTTTGACCCCTTTTCATGATCTAACTTCGATAAATATTTATGGACTATATCACAAATTTTTAAAGACACATTAATGCTCGATAGATAATTACTTGAAAAATTGCACAAGTTTTGTCGATTATTTGATCTTATCTTTGATTTTTGCTCTTATCTAAGATATTGACCATATTCCACTTATTGGCCACCCAGTTACAAAAAATTCTCTTATGTGGCTATAATATGAGCAATATTTGAGTCTTGAAACCCTCCCATACTGTCAAGGCATTCATCTAGTGCAACCATGTCAAATTTCAATCACTACAGGAAAAGTTTGAGAAAATTTCAACGTTGGCCCCATTAACTGGTCACTTTGCGGGGTTAACGAGAATCAACACTTATTCTAGTAATCAACATTGGTCATGTGCCTATGTCTAATTGGTATTATATTTGGTCACCTTTTCCTTCTCAGTTCTCACACAACCATGTCTTCTTTGACCCCTTTTCAAGACCTAACCTCGATAAATATGTATGGACTATATCACAAGTTTGTAAAAACACATTAATGCTCGATAGACAAGTACTTGAAAAATTTCACAAGCTTTGGCAATTATTTGATTTTATCTTTGATTTTTTTTCTCATCTAATCTATTGACCATATTCCACTTATTAGCCACCCAATTAAAAATCATTCTCTTATTTGGGTATAATATGAGTAATCATTGAGTCTTAAAACCCTCCCATAGCATCAAGGGATGCATCTAGTGCAACATTGTCAAATTTCAATGACTACAAGAAACATTTGAGAAAATTTCAACGTTGGCCCCATTAACTAGTCACTTTGAAGAGTCGACGGGAATCAACACTGGTCATGTGCCTATATCTAATTGATATTCTCTTTGGTCACCTTTTCTTTCTCAGTTCTCACATGACCATTTATTCTTTGATCCCTTTTCATGACCTAACCTCGATAAATATTTATGGAATATATCACAAGTTTGTCAAAACACATTAATGCTCAATAGACAAGTACTTGAAAAATTGCACAATCTTTGTCAGTTATTTGATCTTATCTTTGATTTTTTCTCTCATCTAAGCTATTAACCATGTTCCACTTATTGACCACCTAGTTACAGACCATTTGCTTATGTGGGTATAATATGAGTAATATTTGAGTCTTGAAACCCTCCCATACCATCAAGGCATGCATCTAGTGAAAAGATGTCAAATTTCAATGACTACAGGAAAAGTTAGAAAAAATTTCAACGTTGGCCCCATTAACTGGTCACTTTGCCGGGTCGACAAGAATCAACACTTATTCTAGTAATCAACATTGGCCATGTGCCTATACCTAATTGGTATTCTATTTGGTCACATTTTCCTTCTCAGTTATCACACACAAATGTCTTCTTTGACCCCTTTTCATGACCTAACCTCCATTACAAAAATATCTTCACTAATGAATTCTGGTGTTTTATAACAATTCATGCACATGTGCATGAATTGTTAAATGCCATCTCATTTCGTTTTGATATTTATCTCTATTCTGTCATGCCTCTTTTGATAATTATTCGTGTTTGTATCACCAATCTGAGTATTACTATCATTAATTTAGGTTAGTTTATAGGTTAATTTAGTTTAGTTTGGTTTATAGGTTAATTTAGTTTGTAAATATTTGTTGATCAATTGTAAAACAATTGGAACTTTTCTCGAACAACCCTCCCATAAGTATTCAATTCCTAATATTGATTACAACAACAATTAACAACATGTAGCATAGGATATAAAAAATGAAATAAAACTTAAAAACATGTAATTAACCCACATAAAAATTATTTAAAGAGAATAATTCATACAAATTAAAATATCTAGTTACATACCTCATCCAACGCAACATTTGTATCATCCTTCTTGATCATCCAAATAGACATTTGTATTAGCATCTGATTCAAAAATATTTTTGAAAGGATTGATGATATCATCATCGTCATCAATGTCATTTTCGAGCATATCTTCATTGATATCATCATCAAGAACTGGCACATTGTCTCCTACTCTTGGTTCATCTTCTTCGTCGTCTTCATCCGTTAACCCATATTCTTCCTGCTCTAGCTCTACATCATCTTATTCTTCAATATCATCTTCTTCATCTATAGTATACTTTACTGGCCTTCCTGTTGGATCATATCTAACAACAAATGACCAATCCCTCTTACCTGGAACCTTTGAGTAAAAGACTCATTCACATTGACTTGGAAAAACATAGCAATCATTTGCTTTTTAAAAAACTATTGTTTTAATCATCGGAAATCTGTTGGCATATTGAATAACATTTCTTTCCTCATCATGTTCGTGCATTCATAACCTATACCATTTGACATCAAACAAAACCAATTTGAAGGAATTAAAGTCACACTCAATTATATCATTCAAAAACCCATAGTATTTATTTTTAGATTCTCGAGGACGTCTGTCACTCCTAAAGGAAACATTAGTGACCTGGAATACTGTAGTTATCCCACTATCAGACATTTTCCTGGTTTCATCCAACTATTTGATGTGAAATTTATGACCATTGCACCGCATAGCCTTGTGGTGTTTCAACTGCAATATGCCAGACATGTAAAAGATGCATTTTCAATTAATAATAAACAAATTTAGATAACTTGGAAAGTATAATATGAAAAAAAACACACCTACAATCACATTAATATAATATAAAATAATTGAATAAAATGGGTGAATTTGCTTGCATTTCCATCTTTCAAACAATATGCTAAATCTTTTCCCCTCTGCGTAACATCAAAATCTCCATTACGACAAACTTCTCTAACCAATTCAAATAGTTATTTCCATGATAACCTACCACCATGAAGTTGTATACATCTATCAATCCATACCTTCATCCAATCAAGATTTTTTGCAATGTATAAATGTAGTGCATCCCAATCTTGAGAAACTGACCGATAAAAAAATCACAATTCACCAATATTAAATATTAGTTATAACCATGGTAAATATTAATAAATGATGAAAGAATAAATATTAAATGAGTATGATCATATACACAAAAAAACAAAAAATATATATTTATTACAAATATCCACAATTCAATTACCTCTCACTTTCTTCATTGTACCTTTCCCCAACAGTTGCTCCCCTTCAAATGTTTTGATGGAATTCATCCCAAATGCAATACACTGCATGCATAGTTTTCACTACTAATTTAGGAATATATTGACTAATATACACCATGGATTCATATACCATACATCCCTACACCATAGAACCATCAGGACGTGCTCTTTGTCTAACCAAAGCCTTCAATGATTTCAAGTGCCTCTCCACCATCGACATTGACCTTGTGTGTACAGGTCCACACATTTCAATCTCCTCAACTTGGTGTATGAGGTGGTGTTCTTGTGCATTGAAAAATGTTGGAGGTAGATACTTATGCATTTCACACATTAGCCAAGGAATTTCTCTCGTCCAATACTTGTTTCAAAACTAGACAAAAAAAAATCTCAAAAAATGTATACGACCAATATATAAATATGAATACTAAAATTATTAATTACCTTAATAAAGGTATGCCAATCATGTGTTTTTACCCCACCAAATTCTCCTTTCTTCGTTAAGATATTCTTTATGTTTGAACAAAAACCTGTGGGGAATTTAATTATTTGAATGACCTCTTTTACACCATTTCTTTGCTACTCTGTTGATAACCATGGAAGGTTATTTTGTTCTCCATCGCTATTTGATCAGATTACACTTTGCATTGCATGATTGGCTTCCTGAATGTCATTACAAATTTTGACATTTTTTTCTTTATCCCTCCTGCCATCTATGATTCACCATAATCTTTCTGACACATTCTTCCCGATATGCATTGTATAAAAAAATGAACTATTTATATCTCCTCATAGTAAGGTAACCTCATAAATTGAGTGGGATAACATTTCATTCCTCGTGGAAGCCCATTATTACTACCTTCATGACGACAACATTGATGAAGCATACAAAAAATCAGAACATTATTTATCAAATGCGGTAAAATAAATTGAATAAATAAAATAACATTTCAAAACATGATTCCATTTAGGATACATAAATAAAATGCGTACCTCGAGGATTAATTTTGTCATATGCCAAATTCCATAGGCGAGGTGTCATTCTTTGTGGTTTTAGTCCAGTCTCGTGTTTCCCATTGAAAAGATATTTTTCAGTAGTACGATACTTATGGTTCTTAGAGAGGAAGTGTCTATACTCATCAAACACCTCCTTTCCTAAACTTTTTGACTGACAAGATTTCATCTTAGGACCACAAACTGGACATATAAATTTATCCTTTGTTTGAAGACCTGCAACAAACAGATTAATGTGAATTATTAATATACGAAAGGATTATTTAAACAACATGCATGATATATTCAATTAATTATATACTATTCAAGCATGCAATATGAAACGTTACATACCAAAAAAATGTGTTAGTCCCGACGTGTCATGAATTGTCCATAAAATTATTCCACGACATTGAAATATCTTCTACCCAATTGGTTTACATATGTCATATATAGTGATGCCCTCCCATAACTTTAATAGCTCGTCGATAAGAGGCTCGATATACACATTCATATATTTAACTTGGTACTTACCTAATTGTTTGAAATTAAACAAAATTACTACCATGGTATGTATATATAAGTAATTAAATAAAATATGTTATGCAAAAAAAGAGAAAAATGAAAAATTTACATTTGAAAAATTAATGTAAACAAATACCTGGAACAATCATTGTCAACATTATGTGCCCCCTCTTTATTGAAATACAAGGAGAAATGTTATTGTTGATAACAAAAATAGGCTACACTGAGTAAACAACCTGAATCTTTCCAAATGGATTAACACCGTTAGTTGCTAATGAAACCCTAACATTGCGAGGTTCATCTGTAAATTTTGGCCATTTTGCAGCAATTTCCTTAAATGCATAACCATCTGCAGGCATTCGAAGAATGCCATCTTCAATTCTCTATCATGCATGGTAATCCATAAACTGTGCTATGCTTTGGCACTTGAACAATCATTGCAAACATGGAATTATGGGAATATGTCAAAGAAACTTTCGAGGCACCATTTTTTTTACTTGATCGGTTCGATATCTACTGATACCACATATCGTGCATTTTGTTTTCGACGTATATTGTCCATAATATATAATATGATCATCAGGACATGAATCTATACTTTGATACTCCATTCCAATTTCATAATGTCATATGTGCGAGGTAAAATATTTGACAAAGGTAACCGAAATTCACCTAACAATCTAAAACATAAAAAATAACTAGTTAATGTAAATAATAGTAATTGTAAATATTGCATTTTTATTTTACACATTAATTTACACTAGAAAAAAAGGGGAGAAAATTCAACCTTTATGTAGATGTGATGAAACATATTACATACCTTAGGATCTATGTCATACAAGTGTTCGAAAAATGATTCGTAACCTTTAAGTTCACTAGCAACAATGTAGTGGAGAGAATATTCGCTCTTGACCCTTTATAAAGTTGTTTATTTTCGTTTTCAATCAGAGGTTCATCATAAATACCATTACTATTGTCCCCATGATCCTCATTTGGATGACGGAATAAAGTCTTATATCATTTGATTTGTCCCATCATCTTGAACTATGTTATTATTGTCATCTACTTCCATGGGATCATTAACTTGATCTTCATTTTCTGCTTCATGTTCCTCATCTTGTACAACATTTGTTGGACATATTGTCATTGATGTCAATAGAGGATGCCATTATGATGTGATGATGAGTTGTTATGAAAAACATGCAGAGGAATCTACCTAAATCTCAGGAGATGCAATGTATTAGATTTCACGAGATCAACGCAATGTAGAAACATCATCGAGATCGAATTCCCAACAGATCAATGATCTTGATCAGCTAGAATCCAATTACATAACCAAAAATGTTGGAAGGGAAAGAGAATTGCAATGATGATGAGTTGTTATAAACAACATGCATACAAATCTACTAAAAATCTCAGAAAAGAAAGCACATTGTAGAAACACGTTCAGGATTGAGATCCCCACAGTAAAACTACAAAAGAATTGAGGGAGAATCCTATCCAATGATGTAGATTTACGGACAAACTAGGACTATCAGTTTTGGGAGTTATAGAGGAGGACATTCAGATCAAACATCCGATTAAGTCCCGATCATCGGATCTCAGTAAGGGCAGATCAACGACAGGGAACCATTACAGGATGAAAGGGATGAGTTAGCAATTACACAAGTTTTAGTTCTAAAATCATCCTTGATTGTTGATCTACTACATGATCACTCTCAATCGTTAGATGAATTCAAGGTTTAATCAGGGAATCTCACTTCGGGAAAATTGAGAATTAGGAACGAATAACCCAAAGTCCCGAAGGTCGTAATAAATTTGGATCGTTGATCACAGTCGTTGGATCAATAATTCACGAGATACCTAATATTTGAAATCCCGACAACCATTGGATCGTTTTAATATTTTTGCATCAAAGATGGATTGTTAGATGAAGTCAAGTTGCTCGAGGTTTATTTGAGGAATATCACTTTGGGAGAATTGAAAATTGGGAACGAATAACCCAAATCCCTGAAGGCCGAAATGAATCTATACCATTGATCTAGAACTAATCACAGTCGCTGGATCAAGGATTTAGAAGATCTTGAAATAACCAAAATCCCAACAACTGTTGGATCGTATTAGGATTTTCACATCAAAGATGGACCATTAGATGAAGTCAAGTTGCTCGATTTTTATTCGGGGGAATCTCACTTTGGGAGAATTGAGAATTTGGAATGGATAACCCAAAGTCCCGAAGACCAAAATGAATCTAGACCATTGATCTAGAACTGATCATGGTCGTTAGATCTAGGAGGAGGACATGTTCCACATCAGGAGATCCACGTCAGTAGACCACAACAGGAAGGACACATGACGCATTCATATGGTGACACATGTCTAGGTACAGTTGGCATTTTAGGTACAAGTAAGTCACAAATGTAAGTGACACGTGGAAACCACTCAGATAGTTCCAAGTAAGCAGTGACGTCAACAAATTATGTCACTTTGGGAGGTTGTCCTATGGGGGAAACCAAAAACTAGCCAAAGCATCGAAGGCCGAAGTCAATTCTAACCATTGATCTGAGATCCTTTGGATTCTCACATGGCTATTAGATCAAAACATGATGTAAGCACTCCCATGTTGACCACTTCGACGTTGACCAAATCCAATGGAAATCAGAACAACAACTACCCGAACCTCCAAACCTATGAAGTCCCGAAGTAAATAGTGGTAGTCCATCTCAACATTTGATTACGTTATAACTGTCGGATTAAGTGGTGGAAGGATAAGTAAGGATTGAAGTTATACCATTGATTTGGTTCCGAGATTCATGCTAACCATTGGATCAATCCTTGTGACAAGTGAATGAGAACCGACCACTCAACTGCAGATCAAGTCATGGTTGTCGATCTGTTTGAAACCTATGGACAAGCCAGGATCATCCATCTACGGAAGAACAAATATCGATCGTCTGATCTACTTCGGTGAAATGTACTCTGAAAGGTTGAAAGATTTCATAGGTTGGAAGTCCCAAAGTAAATAATGGTCTTCCATCTCAATGTTTGATTAAGTCATAGCCATTGGATTAAGCAGTGGAAGGATAAGTAAGGATCAAAGCTATACCATTGATTCGGTTCTGGGAAACAAACCAACAATCAGATCAACCCTTGTGAAAGGTAACCACTTCAGAGAGTTGAAACTCCAAAAGTTTGGATGAGAGAGAAATCACTTGAAGGCCAAAATACCGAAGGACTAGGTTCCAGCCTCTAATGTTCCCAAGCCAAGATTCAAGGAACATCATGGTTTTGGGTGTCTTTTTAAACTTTTTCTGGTTGTGGCATTTCGTCAAACACTTTGTTGATTTACTTGTTGGTATGTGTTTACTTGCATGTTGACCTCTTGATTTCGGCCTTAGGGTTTATGTTGATGAATTTAATGTGTGTTGCAACAATAAACAAGAGATACCATAATGGAACATACCTCAACCATATGCAAGATCAACAATATGATAGACAAGACAAAACACCTCATATCTGATTTTATTCATAAATAAAAGAACTTGATACAATGAAGATGTTGATCTGGGATGCTCAATAGATGGATCCAATACATAATAGGAGCTGCTACAAAATGATCCAAGAAGATATTATAAGCCTCCAAAGGCTGAATGCACCATGAACATCAATACAAGAAATATCTAGGCCGTATGAAGTGTCAACCCCCAAGCTGGAAGATGCCACATCCTGTTGGTTCACTGAATAGCCTCAATAATTCGGCCCTACTATCAAAGACCTCCAAATACTCCTCTGAAGATGCCAAATTGTAGATAGGGATGAGTAGACTCCCTTCCTGAAATATCAGATCGAAATACCAAGGGAAACTCCTCCAAATGATGAATCCTCCAATGGAGCTGCGCCCTCTCAAAACTGTCAAACCCTAAAATTTCGGCCCTGATGAAGGAGGCTTCCAAATGCCATGAAACTTGCTATAAATATAGATCAGGACACTGCAAGTCACTAGGTGAAGTCTCAGGGTCAGATATGAAGTATAACCCCAACAAACTGAATAGATATGAATCTTAGAAATGCCCTCCTTCTCTCCAATTCGTCCCAATTCTCTAGGAAATAATCTATACCATAGAACTCTCTCCAAAGCACCAAAAATAATGGTGAAGATCTTGCAAGAAGAACCCAGATGCTCAAATCTCCAAAATCCCTTCTCCTTGGCTAGATCAAACCTTCCGTCAATGAATGGTGCACCCCCAATGGTGATCCCTCTCTTCCTTCCTATGCTTGTGGCTAGTGTAGAACCCTCCTGCACTGATGTATATCGAAACTAGGATGGTGTGGGGGAGTATTTCATCCTCGAGACCAAGCTTGAGACAAGATAGGTGGAATCTTTCACCACTGAATCGTCCTCTAGGGTTTGTTAAGTCAAAATCCTCAAAACCCCCACGGTATGGGCTCTCCAGCTAGAAGTCAGATATCAAAATGATAAACATACATGAATGAGAGAATAGAGGCCCTTGCCTCTCCTTTATACTTCCTGCTCACCTTGTCCCTCCAAAGTGACTTTCATTTTATTAATATTTAATTAATTAATTAAATCATTTTAATTAATTAATTAACCTTTTTACCTCTGAAAAGCGCCTTATCTCTCCTAGTGGCTTCCCTGGCCAATGAAAGTCACTTATAACCATCCTATCCTGTAGTGTTGCTCCTCCCAATTCCAATGAGCTATTACATTGAGAGGTGCCTCCAAGTATTGTGCCCAAAATGACCTCTTTAGTGAATTTAATTGACCTATAGCTCAAAATACTCGAAATCATGGAAATCGTCGAAATGCAACGAAACCAAAGACAAATTGTGTGGAATGGATCATAATGATGAAATGGGATGAAAGATGCAAGCCAGACTCCAAAATACCTCTCAATAATCTCTGTACTCGCTATAACCTCCATCTGGCTACTCTGGTCATCATAACCCTCTGTAATGTAATGATGTCCCAAAGTGGGGACATTACACAACCCCCAATCATGGGTTACAAACACATAATCCATGAGG
Organism: Picea engelmannii; assembly: GCA_009831015.1. NCBI lineage: Eukaryota > Viridiplantae > Streptophyta > Pinopsida > Pinales > Pinaceae > Picea > Picea engelmannii. The sequence goes on along the minus strand of ML790906.1, from coordinate 18,532 downwards.
CTCTGGGTACATCACTTAATTAATAAGCTTGCGTTTTTGCGCATATGGTCACATGTAAATGGTTTGAAGGAAGTTCCTCTGCAGGATTCAATTAATGCAATATTTGCAGAGACATGGAATCAAGTTAAAAGAAATCGATCCATAATTGTGATCGATTTATGAAAAGAACTCTCACTGAATTAAAATCCTTCACAATAATGATTGAATAATAATAAAGATTATTGTTAATTTAAATGAAGAGGTATGATGGTCCAAACAAAGGGACACAATGCTTCATATTTCACACGAGTTGGAAGAGTATATAAACGAGAAAGAATGGTGAGAATAAAGTCTCTTTGTGGTCCATATCAGAATATCAAAACAATAATAGAGTCCAAGAAGAAGAACTGTCAATTCTTATGAAGAGAGGGTGGAAGGGAGGATCACGAAAGGATTCATATCCTTTATTTAAGGAACTTGGTGTTTCCTAGGGTTGGTGCTCTAAAACCAAGGGAGTTGGTGCTTCTTAGGGTTGGTTCCCTAAAACAAGGGAGTTGGTGCCCTAAAGACAAGGGAGTTGGTGCTTCCTAGGGTTAGTTCCCTGAAGAAGGGGATTTGTGTCTCCTAGAGTTTATGCTCTAAAAAGGATTGGTGTCCTTCACTATTCTTCATAAAAAACCTTGTAATTCCTATTAATTATATTTATATAATTGATTTTACAAACACATTCATAGTTGATCTATTGTGGCAATTAAAAAAATATAAAAGTAACTGCTAATTGTTGAAAAAGGGTAATATTGATTCACCCCCCCCCCCTTAGTATTATAACAATTGGTATCAGAGTGGGTTCCTTCAACACAGTCTAAACAACTAGAAGGTAGATCTTCAAGATGGATCAACAAGATGGAATGTCTAACAACAAAGCACCATTTTTCAATGGAGGTGGTTTATGTTCGATGGAAAATAAGAATGAAAAACTACTTATTGGATCTTGGTTTTGATATCTGGAAATCTGTTGTAGATGGATACACTGCACCAATTACTCCACCCAAAGATGTTGCAGGAAAGAAAATCTTCAATGACAACTCAAGAGCAATTAATGCAATTCTAGGAGGGTTGACAAATTATTTCTGTGTAAATTTTATGCATTGTAAGTCAGCCAAATAAATATGGGACAAATTGGAAGTTGTATATGAAGGAGATAGAAAAGTAAGGGAAGTCAAACTACAGACCTATAGAACTCAGTTTGAAAATATGAAAATGAAAGAAGAAGAGAACATTGTTGAATACTTTCATAGGGTAGATGAAGTGGTTAATTCAGTCAGAGCAGTAGGAGAAGAACTTACAGATAAAACTATTGTGAAAAAAATACTAAGGTCATTACCTATGAGAAATGATGCCAAGATTTCTACAATTGAAGATAGGTCTAATCTTGACACACTCACAGTTGATCAGCTTCATGGAATTTTTACAGCATATGAAATGAGAATAGGGAATGATAAAACAACAAAAGGTGAAACAACCTTTAAAGCATCTAAAACAAATAAGAAACATGAACATATGTCTCATGAATATTAGTCAGACATATCCGCTGTAGAAGAGGCCAACTTTATAAAGAAAATCCATAAAGGATCTCGAAAATATAAAGGAAAGTTACCCTTCAAATGTTTCAAATGTGGCAGAATTGGAAAATTTGATAACAAATGTCCCTATCCCAAGCTGGAGGAAAATGATGAAGAAGTTCACAACCAGAAAAACCAATACAAGAATAAATTTGATAAGAAAAAGAAAAACTTCTACTCTAAAGAAGACATCAATTCTTCAGACATGAGTGAAGATGAGAATTCAGAGCTTCTATTTAAGGGAATGAATACCCAAAGTAATGATGTCGATGATGAAGAAAATTTTGAATTTGAAGGAGAAGTGAACCTAGAAGCATAACTGATTAGTGCTCTGGAGGAACTAAGAAAGTATAAAAAGAAGAACAAACTACTTAGGGCACAACTTCAAGAATTTGAAGAATCACATCAATCAAAATAAATAGATGCATTAAGAAATATCAAAGAATCAGATCAGATCATCAGTGATTTAAAATCCCAACTCCTGGAAGCTAATAAAATTGAAGAAGTCATTTTAAAACAACTTAGTGATAAAAAACAAGTATGTGAGAAACTACAAGTTGAGATTAAGCTGCTAAAAAGTGAACTTGAGAAAGAAAGGAAGGGATCACAATTTGGAAATAGTTCAAATATCTTGGATGAAATTCTCAGTAGTCAAAGGTCACCAAACAAAAAGAATGGTTTGGGATACACTCAAGACTCAACTTCTACGTCACAAGGATCTGCCAAGAAACCAATCAGTTATGCAGATGATATAAGGGGATCCTTAAGAAGAGAAGATAACAAAGCAAATATGATACCATTGAAAATTGTTCCACATAAATAGAAATCAATATTCCCTACTAAAGTAAAAAATAAAATCACTAGAAGGAATCCCCCTAATAAATATATATTTATTGGATAATGTTACTCTTGCAATAATTTTGGTCATAAGACAATACAATGCAAAGTTTATAGACAATACAATAACATAAATGTCCAAAGATATAAGAACAATAGGTACAATACATAGAAAAGAAACTACAACTCATTTGCTCCTTCGCAAAATTTCAATATTGAATGTCAAAAATGCAACAACTATGGTCATAAAACCAGAGAGTAGAAGAACAAATATTGACTGTGGTCATAAAACCAGAGTGTAGAAGAACAAATATTGACTGTTCGATCTACTTCGACGAAATGTACTCCGGAAGGTTGAAAGATTGCAGAGGTTGGAAGTCCCGAAGTTCTAAAGTAAATAATGGTCGTCCATATCAATGTTTGATTGAGTCACAACCATTGGATTAAGCGGTGGAAGGATAAGTAAGGATAAAATCTAGACCGTTGATTCGGTTCCGGGAAACACGCCAACCATCAGATCAACCCTTGTGAGAGGTAACCACTTCGGTGAGTTGAAACTCCAAAATTTTGGATGAGAGAGAAATTTCCCAAAGGTTGAAGTACCTGAGGACTAGGTTCCAACCCTTGGTCATGGGTTATGAACACATAATCCATGAGGTGATGGGTACATTGCTTGATTAATAATATTGTGGTTTTACACTTATGGTCACATGTAAATGGTTTGAAGGAATCACCTCTACAATATTCTATTTCTACAATATTCGCAGAGACATGGAATTGAGTTAAAAGAAATTGATCCATAACTGTGATCGATTTATGAAAAACACTCTCATTGAATTAAAATCCTTCACAATAATGTTTGAATAATAATAGATATTATTGTTAATTTAAATGAAGAGATGTGATGGTCCAAACAAATGGACATAATGCTTCATATCTCACACCATTTGGAAGAGTATATAAATGAGAAATAATGGTGAGAAGAAAGTGTCTCTGTGGTCTAGATCAGAAGATCAAAATAACAACAAAGTCCAAGAAGAATAACTGATGATTATTATGAAGTGAGGGTGGAAGGAAGGAGCACAGAAGGATTCATATCCTTTATTTACGGGAGTTGGTGCTTCCTAGGGTTGGTGCCCTAAAACCAATGGAGTTGGTGCTTTCGTGGGTTGGTTCCCTAAAAACAAAGGAGTTGGTGCTTCCTATGGTTGGTGCCCTAAAGACAAGGGAGTGGGTGCTTCCTAGGGTTGGTTCCCTGAAAAATGGGATTTGTGTCTCCTAAAGTTGGTTCTCTAAAAAGGATTGGTTTCCTTCACTATTCTTCATAAAAATCCTTGTAATTCCTATTAATTATATTTATATAAATGATTTTACAAACACGTCCATTGTTGATCTATTTTGGTAATTAAAAAAATATAAAAGTAACTTTTATTTGTTAAAAAAGGGTAATATTGATTCACCCCCCCCTCTTAGTATTCAAACAACATCATTTCTGCTACTACTTGGTGCTTTCTACAAAAAGTTAGGGGGGAAATCTAACTTTATAATTACAAACAATCATGCAAAATTAGTGCATGTATAAAACCGTATAAAAGTTTGAGAATAAAATCAATATTAAAATAGATAATGAATATATATAGCTAATTACCATGGGATGATATTCATTTGATCCCCCATCCATGTGCCAATATTTTCTACAACGATTTTTAGTTGTTCCTATTAAAACTCTTTCGGGACATCTAGTACCCAATTTTTGCAAGGGAAATAACATTTACCATCACCCTTTTCACCCTCTTTAATTTTTTTCCCACCTCTAATGTTTTATGAAATTCTTCCCCACAGACATATACTAATGATTATATTATAAAATTGAGCGGTGTATAATAGAATATCTATTATACTTTTCTATTATAACATATGAAAAAAAAGATTTTTTTTTGTTCGCCAAGAAGACCTTATACCCTTTTTGAACCGTTGTTTCTATATCAAACTTGTTGCAACATTCGTAAAATGCAACATATTTATAGATTTTATAATGTTGCAATTCTTATGAAAGTTGACCAAGTCAATGTTGACTTTTTCAAATAGTGGGTGACCGTTAGGGGTGGGGGAACCTAGTGCCCACATCATCGCAAATGTGACGCACATTTGATGTTGTCACAAGAGAGACGAACTTTATAAGACATCACTCTTGCGATGATTTGAAAAGTACGTCGCATGTGCGATGATATCAGACAGGATGGAGAAAAAAACTCAAAATTTCCTCTATTTTTCGACAGTATGGACAATTTTGTCCATAACATCGCAAGTAGATCATCACAATTTTTCCAATATGTAATAGTGACATCAACCATCAACCATGTACATCAACCTGTACCATACCAAGCACATCAACCTTGTACCGTATCATGTACATCAACCATGTATCAAACCTGTACCATCTCATGCATCAACCATATACCATATCACTCATGATATGTCTCAATCATGCCATACACCATGTACCATAAGATATCATCAATGAAGTGCCGCAAGCATAACCAAGATAACCAAGATCCCAAGATCCCAAGATACCAATATACCTAATATATGCTTCTAATTAGTGTACCATAACATCACTAAGGTGTACTTCAACATGTACCAACATCACCAAGACATTCCTCATGCATGTACCACAACATCCAATGCGTGTACCTCAAAGTTGTACCATAACCTCATCGAGAAGTGCCTTAAACATGCATCAATATCACCAAGATATGCACCTCATACATGTAACAAGAATATTACTCACACCATGCACCAAATATGCGCTTCAAGAATATACCAATGCCTCAACAAGATACCAAAGGCATGATCATTGCATCAACATGTAACTAATATGTACTTCAAACCATGTTCCTCAAGTATGTGCCAACATCCATAAACCATGTACCAAGGGATACCATCAAACATGTGCCATACCAATCATGATATTCCTCAATCATATACCATACAACAAACCCTATTCCAAGTATCCAAGATGTGCCCCAAGGCATATACAAAAACTCACATAGACATGCCTCAAGCATGTGCCATAACATCATCAACATGTAACCTCCAAAACATGCACATAGACATACCTTTACACCTGTAGCTAACCTAATACAATATTTCAAACCTGTATCTCTTCCTCAACTCGAGAAACTTGGTACTAGAATCCTCCCTTAGTTTTGTCTTAGCCTTGCGGGAGCAAGATGACTTTCACGTGGGGTCCTGCATGACAAGAACTAAGAAACCCTCGGGGGTGCCTCACAGGATACCGGTAGTCTGACCCATGGGGTTAAACCAAATTAGGGTTTATCAAAAAACCCTCACTCTCCTATGCAATCCTCAAACTTCTTCCTTTGCACTTCCTTCGTTGCCTCAGAATTGCTACCTCAAATTCGTCAAATAGCTCAAGTGTGATCACATAGAATATATTCAATAAATTTGTGTGTGTAAGAATGAGAGACTTATTGTTGTGTATATATACCTTTTCTAAGTAACTTATTTCCTTAACTTAAGGACTTCTTGTTGCAACCCCTTTAACCTTTTAGTTAATAACTTGTAACTATTTAGGGGCTTCTTAACCCATCTTCGGGGCTTCCAACTTCATGACCTCATAACTCCTCAATTGTGAGGAACTACATGATTTAACACCTACCATTGGAAACAATATGACGAGGAATATCCATCTATGAGTGTGTTACCTACATTTACACTATCCTTCATATCCTTATTCCTCAAACAATTTTGAGCTTCATGACCACACCTATGGGGATTCGTGTAGACTTCTTCAAATTAATATCTATTGACATCAATGAAAACCACTTATCTTGACATCAATGACAACCAACTATCCGAAAACATCAATGACAACCAATTATCCAAAAATCTTGCCCTTTGGCATTGACGACAACACTCATACTCGACTCGTGACCAATGCTCTTGACATTTCTCTCCTCATGTTTCTATCCCCCTTTGACATCAATGGAAAAGGGCAATTCCCTTTGGGGTTGATCCCTGTCTTCACGTTTTTTATATTTCTCTTTCTTCCACTTTGACATCATAGGAAAAAGGGTAACTTGCCTTATCAGTATACCTTCTCTAAACAATATTTATTTGACTTCATGCACTCCCTTTATCCTCATGATTCCGGTATTTCTTTCCTAATCTCATTCTTTGAAGATTTCTCCCCACTTTATTTCCATTCTGGTATTTGTATAGGATGCAATAGTCCAACATGGTGTCGATGCTTGAATTTCACCTGTTGGCACTCCAAACATTTCGCAATATAATGAGCAATGTATTGCTTCATCCTAGGACAATAATACAATTTCCTAACTGTTGTCACCATTTTATGGTAACTAGGGTGACCCACATAAGGTATTTGATGTAATTCATCCATAGTCAAGCATCTCAAATCCACTAAATTAGTCACATAGAACCTATTATTGTACAACAACAGATTATCAGTCCTTAGTTGATGTCCTTCATACCTCTTTCCCTTAAGTTCTTGCTGCGAATTTTCCTTCACTTGTTTTAAGAACTCATCTTCCAGCAAGAGGGTCTTAATCCTTTGTTGAATGCTAGACTCTCCTACACTTGCTGCTGCTAAGTGTATGGTATGAACGCTCTGTCTGAGTGTGTCAACTAATTTTTTCTCTTTTCCTTTGCTATGTTTGATTTCGAAGTCAAGCTCACTGATTAGTGACATTCACCTGGCCTGTATAAACATTCAACCTTTGTTGGTCGAATAAATACTTCAAACCATAATGGTCAGTCATGAGGATAAATCGACTTCCAAGAAGGTAATGTCTCCAGATTTTCAATGCATGTACAATTGATGCAAGTTCTAGGTTGTGGGTAGCATACTTATGTTCATGTTTGTTCATCTTTCATGATTCATAACAAACCACTTATCCTTCTTGCATGACAACTCCACCAATTACCTTTTTTCAAGCATCTTTGCAAACTAGAAAGTCTTTTTCTGGGTCTATAATTTTCAGAGCAGGGGCATTGGTCAACAACTGCTTCAGTTGCTGGAAGCTATCTTTGCACTCTGGTGACCACATGAACCTCTTTCCCTTCCTTTGTAATGAGATAATAGGATTCCTAATCTTGGAGAATCCCTTGATGAACCTCTAGTAATATCCAGCCAATCCCATGAAGGATCTTACTTCTTTCATGTTTCTAAGGGAAGGCCAATTCGTGATTTCCTTGATATTTGCAGGGTCTATTGTGAATCCTTCGGTTGATATTACATTGCCTAGATACTGGATTTCCTTTTTAAAGAAATTGCACTCACTGAATTTGGCGTACAAATAATGTTCTCCTAACACTTGTAACACTTTTATGAGATGTTCTTCATGCTCCTCTCAGTGCTTGGAATACACCAAAATGTTTCCCACAAATACTAAGACAAACTTGTCTAAATACTTGCTGAGCAGACTATTCATCAATCACATGAATGTAGTTGGTGCATTTGTAAGCCCAAATGGCACCACAACAAACTCATAGTGTCCATACCTTATAGTAAAGGTTGTCTTGTGGATGTCCTTGTCTTTAATCCTAACTTGATGATATCCCGAGCTCAAATATAAATTTGAGAAAACTGTAGCCCCTTTGAGTTGATCAAAGAGATCATCTATTCTAGGAAAAGGGTATTTATTCTTAACGATCATCATGTTCAACTATCTATAATCGATGCATAGTCTCAAGGTACCATATTTCTTGTTTACAAATAGGGTCGGTTCACCCCAAGGAGACACACTCGGTCTAATGTAACCTTTTTCCATCATTTCTTTCAACTGCATCTTCAGTTCCACCAACTTGGGCATACTCATCCTGTAAGGCATTCTCGATGTTGGCACTGCTCAAGGTACAAGATTGATTGGAAATTCAAGGTCTCTTTTTAGAGGTAATCCATGCACCTCCTTAGGAAACACATTGCTAAATTCCCATAGAAATGACTGATATTTATTCTTAATCTCCCTACCTTCTGTTGATTTTAATACTTGTATAGCACACAGGGGACACCCTTTTCTGCTAAACTTCTTGAGCTATAACGCTAATATTTTTCTTGCAAAGACCAACTTCTAAATGCCTTGAAAAATTATGGTATTGCCTTTCTCATATTCACATTCTATAATTTTATCATAACAGTTTAATGTTTCCTTGTGGTCAGCTAACCAATCCATGCCCAAAATCACATCATAAGAACCAAGGGGTAGGATATTCAAAACCTCCTGGGTCTGAAATCCCTCCAACCCAATTGGACAAGCTTCAACTACCTACGTTACTTTCCTCTTTGTTACAATGGTTAACTAAACTAACCACACTTTGGTGTGCTTCTTTCTCTGTAATGAACATGCCTCAACCACTCGAGGTGATACATAACTAATATTAGACCTTAGGTCAATTAATACAAAAATTGGTTGTTTAGTAATAATACCTTCCAATTCCACCATAGAGGCTTGGTGGTCTACTTGTCGATTTTCTACTACTGCATAGATTCTCAGAACACTCCTAGCTACGTCATTGACTGTAGCTACCTCCTGCATGTTATACACTCTTATGTTGTCATGTTGCATGTAGGGACAATCCCTCAATATATGTGGCTCACCACATCCCCAACATTGTAATGTCCTTTCTTTGGATCCTTTGCTCTTTCCCTTTCCTACTCTATTGGCTTATTCCTACTCTGAGACAAAATTTTTTGTTTATGCACACTCTTGCTTGGCATGCCCAACTGTTTATCCTTCCCAGGATTCTTGTGGGGGAAATACTTGAATCCCTTCTTATGCAATCCACTCTTGTCCTTTATTTTCTAATCTTTGGAAGATTCATGTTTGTTCTTAGACTCCTCGTAACAACATTTGGCCTTCCAAATGGTGTCTTCCAACATCTTGGGTTTGTCAAATTCAATTCTATCTCGGTAGGAGTGTGGTAACCCATTGAGAAAACATCGGATTCTCTCCTTCTCATCCTTAAGGTAGGGAAAATACCTCAACATCACCATAAATATTTTTGCATGTGCATCCAAGTTAAGTTACCACATCTTAATATCTTAAAAGTCCTTTATGTTTTCATCATAATATTTTTCAGATAGGTAAGATTTGAAAAAGTATCTCTCAAAATGTTTCCATGTTAATTTGATTTCCTTTATCCTTTTGATTTTCTTGAGGTCTTCCCACCAAATGGAAGCCCCTCCATTGAGGTTAAACACTACAATATTTCCTTGGTATTGTCTGAATACTCGAAAGTACTTTTTCAAGCTAAATAGTCGTGCTTTGACTTCTTCACCTTTATTTGTTTCTCCATCAAAGTTAGGAGGCTTATATTTCTTGAACTTTTCAGTCGGAAAAATACGATATTTCTTTCTCTTTTTCTTCTTAGAAATGCTAGATTTTGTGCCACTATTGGATTTTTCTGTTGCAATATTCTTCTGGTTAGAGGACTTTGCTTGATTCGCCTCTCATAGTGTGACAAAGATTTGTTTTGGAAGAAATATTCCCCACATCCTTGTGAGCCAGTCCATGATTTTGAGTATTTGGGGGGATTTTGAACCTCTCTGATTGTTGTAATTATACATTGCTAGGGCCTTGTTGTAGATGTTTTTGAATTTCGTACAGACTCTGCAATAGAACTGCATTCAAATCTGCCTGTTCAACATGGGCTCTCATAAGCCTCTCATTATCTACCTTCAGACTTCTCACAGTGGCCATGTTGGCCCTCGACCAAGTTTTGAGAAAATGTTGGTCATGTTTGACCTTTTTTGGGACTTCGACAGGCTGGTCGAAGACAGAGCGCCCAGGTGAAGCGAAGATTGCAGGATCTCTCCCATTTTGTGGGATTTTTGGGGATTTTAGGGTGTATGTAACGGGTATGGGATGTTGGCCCATGGGTTTACCCATGTTTAGGCCCTCTTTGTAATGTATAAATAAGTAGCTAGGTTATGTAAGAAAGGAGTAGTATCTTTGTGCACAAATGTGTTGAGGCTTGCAGAGCTAAGTGAAAGTGTTTTGTAAGTGCTTGGTGCAGACAGACTATGTAAGGCTTAGTGATTTTATCCAATTCAGGGAAGGAGGATATGGTGAAGTGCGCGAAGATCTCCTGTACTTTGCAGAGTCGGATCTGTGGCTTGGTGCATGTAAGAAGATTGGAAGAGACTAATAAAGAAGAAGAAGAGTTGGTAGATGTAGCCCCACACTGGGGTGAACCATGTATATCATGTGTTGATGTGCTATGTGTAATGTTGTTCATGTTATTTATGTCTCTATTTTCTTAGTGCGTTGCTCTTGATGTAAGATAGACAGATCTGTGAATGCTTAGTGTTTATGATGTGAATGAATGCTAGATATGTTATGATGCTATGTGCTAAATGATTAGATGTACATAGTCTTGATTACTACTGCACTGATCTATAATTAGGGTTAATTTGCGATACAAGAATCATAACTTAATGCATTTTATAAGCTAATTTCTTTTTTAAGTGTTGTAATCATAGATCTATGTCCCATCTAGGTTGCAGACACTTGAGTCCTGCAACCCCCCTGCCTCTACCTCGGGTGAGACTTCATTTGCTTCATAGGTTTTGTCGAAAGGGCCGATATTTAGGGTTTTGTTGGTGTGCTATTGAAGCATTGAACCCTGGTTCTGTGCCTATGCCAACAAATTGTTCCTTTGTCGGTACCTGAAGCTGTGATTGTTGGGAACTGAAGAAAAGAAGAAATCTTTGTGAGTAGATCTGTTGCTGTAGTGCGTAATATTCTACTTGACTTATGGAACTTCATGCTAAGAAAGGAACCAGATCTAAAGAACAAAGGTAAGATATTAAATCTTTGTTCTCTGATAAAGGTAAGATAAGTGGAATTTTTTTCTTCAGAAGTATGAATCTTATGTTTGATAGATTTGGTCCTAGTTTGAAAACTAGGGCATGACTAGAAGAAAGATGTGATCTGAATAAATTTGATAGAGATAGTGAAAGATATGTTATCCCTCTACATAGAAAGAATTTTTGGACTAACAAGTGGATGCAAGAACCTAGAAATATTTTTTTTTTCAGATTGTAGGTCCATCACTGTGATCCCAGTGCACAGTACATGAAAGGGTGGGGATCGTTTAAAAGGAAGAGGGGATTGACACTATGTTATAATTGCAAAATACCGGGACATATTTCCAAGGAATGCCATGGTATAGGTCCTATTTGTATTTGTTGAAAAGGTTTTGATCATGAGGTTTTGGTTTGCCCTAGAATGATTTCCAAAGTTGAAAAGATAAATATGAGACAAGAAAACTATGAAGAAGGTCAAGAGACTAAGGATATGTTTGGGAACCAACAGGAATCAGAGACTATGTTATTACAGCTGAAAGAAACGCTAAATGATCACAGAGACATCAGTTTACTAGAGATATTAAAAGAGAAGCAGTGTATAGAAACAATAATAAGATACTTCGACATAGATTGTGTTTTCTATGAGGAAACACATGTGAATATTATGCCAAAAAGCACTTGGGAAATTTTGGGAAAGCCTGTTATAGTACCTTCATTGGGAAGGATAGGCTTGTTTAAAGGAAAGATGATAACCCTATGTGGAAGAGTTACTAATGTACCTATTAT
>ML790905.1:536707-555875 GCA_009831015.1 Picea engelmannii | reverse complement strand
AGGGGGGTAAATTTGTGGGTGCCTCAAAGACCCTGTGGTTCTTGTCCAAGACCAGTTGCAGATCAGGATGTACTACTGGAGATGATTTATCATGTACCTGGATGGAATTAAGTTGACCAATCACACCATGGTGTCATTTCTTCAGGAGTTTCTCCATTCGGTGAGAACTAGTAATTTTTGGGGAGCCAACTTGTAGGTCTTGGAGAGTATAGGTGTGAGCATCTTGAGTTAATCTCATATATCACTCCTGATAATCCATGGTAATATGTCCCAGAGTGTGAAGCCATTCAACACCCAAGAACATATCGTAACCACCCATGGAAATGGAAAACATGTGAGTTTTAGGTTATAATCTCCCATTCAGAGTTTGACATTCTCACGGCGGCCCCTACATTCCATTGTACCACCATTAGCTATGAGAATTTGACAATCAGAAACTGGTCTAACAAATAAATTGACATCATCGATGACCATGCGATGAATAAAATTATAGGTGCTACCACAATTAGTCAACACCATGACCAGCCTATGTTTGATGTAGCCCTTGATTTTTAATGTCTGTGGAGCAGAAATACCCACGAGGGCATGGAGAGATATGGCAGGTGCCTCCAGTTCCATAGGAGGTGTGACTGGATCTAGGATGGGGGAAGTTGGATGTGTGTCCTCTAAGTATGGGGCCTCACCTGATAGGTTGTCCTCGAAGGAGTTAGAAGTTGACCCATCAATCTGGAAGAACTTTTGTTCATCACATTTATGGCCTAGCGAATACTTTTCATAACAGTAATAGCAAAGTCCTTGATTCCGACTTTCATCCATTTCTATAGGAGATACCTTTTGTACCTTCAAAGTTTGGGTTGGATCAAGGGTATCCCCTGAACGAGGGAGGTTGGGAATAGCATAATGAATAGGTTGGGCATGAAGAATGGTCTCAACCTCTAATGTTAATTTGCACGCTTGCAACCAGGTAACAAGATGGTGCACACAAACATGAGCCTGGATGGTGTCCTTTAAGCCCCTAAGGAAGAATTCCAGATAGAAATCGTCAGATAATCCCTCAGTTATGATAGTCAACTTTTCAAATGTGGTGATGAAGTCTAATACTAACCTTGTTTGTTTCAACTTGATTAGTCATCCCAAAAAATGAGATTCCCTATCAAAACAGGCACAAACTACATTGGTGAACATGGTCCAATTTGGCTATCTTTGATAGAATTTCTTATGGCATTGCCATGATATCCATCATTCTTAATCCAAGTATAGAAACCCCACATGGATTTTGGTCTCATCATCCCAAATATCAAGGAGGGAGAATTACTGTTCCATTTGGGATACCCACTCGGTCAGGTCTGATCTATCAACTTTATGCATCTCAACTTTGGGCACTTTATTCCAGGAATTTCAGGAACCCCAAAGAGAGTGGGAAAGATGAGTATTCTCATAATTGTAAGAATTAGTAACCTCATAGTGGTACTCCTGGTGCTTACCCTTGATGTGTGACACAAGATCTTGGATTTGTTGGGTGAGGGAGTCCAAGTTCTGGGTTAGGGAGTCCAGGCTTTGGTTGAGCGTTTTCATGCATTGTTCCATATTCTCGAAAACATTGGTTACCTTAGAGTCCAGCTCTTCCAGGTTCTGAGTGTGGGTGGTAGGGGCCATTGTGGAGGCTTAGTAGAATGATACCTCAATGATCAACAGAAGATAAGGACTATGTTGGGATAGGTGGAAAATAAGGGTGTCAGGAAGGGGGTGGAGTCCATCTAAAAATATGCTTAAAAATGATAGGTACAATGACAATCAAGACAAAGAGAGGAATCCAATGGGAGAGGTCCCAAAGGAGGGTGTCTGGAAGGGGGGTTAGGTCCATGGAAACAATAGTCTTAAAAGTGATAGGTACCATTGCAATCAGGATGGAGAGAGGAATACAATGGTAGACATCCCAAATAAGGGTATCGGTGGGACCACTATACTTTTTATTTTTACTCATGTGGAGTTATACTCCGATATGAATATTTATTTAGCATCAGAATGCCCAAATTCTTAGCAGTAAAAAATGTTTAGTCAATTCACAACCAGAATGCAGAAGGCCAGGTTGCGCGGCCAGAAAATATTGTGTGTACCTTGTCTGGTATGTTCCCCCATTGTTAGGGTTTGCAGGGTGCCTATGGAAAAGGGTTTTCCCTGTTCTATAGCTCTTTGATATACGTGCAGGGTCGAACAGTAGTAATCTTCTGAATATCTCAGGGCACTAAATAAGGAGGCTCAATTGTACCCTTAGTCGTACCACCTGATTACCCAGGTACTAGAGAGTATATTCCCGAGTGTTGTTCTTACTTGCACTATAACAGTCAAGCAGCGAATCGGTTGATCTATGGAGGGTTTTAGGATACCTATGCCAGTCCATATAGAGGTGTTGTCTGATATGATACCACTCTAAGGGGTACCAATAGGGGTTACAAGGGTGTCCAACAATGTGAGCTTAAAAACCTCTTGTATTCTCTGCATGTTTACTTCCCTGACCACAGATTTATGCATAGAACAACAAATCATTGTATCTTAAAGATGTCAGAATACGTCTTTACCCTGAAAAATATTTAACCAACAATTCTTGCCCAGGTAAGAGCTCAGATACCACTTTTAAGGTACTAGATGTAATATATTATGCAGAAACAATAATATTTAGAAATTATCAAGTGAACAAGAAAACATTGAGAGAGAAATACCAAAAATAATACCTTTATTTCAAGAAAGAAATGTTCACTTTCCTCTTTGAGGGGGAAACCTCCAATAGAGAAGAGCTCTATTACAATACTTTCTTAAGGTAATATTTATCATACCTCCTACTCCTATTTATACTAATTCTATATTCTAAAGAACATTATAGAGAAAGGTCTTTCTAGAAGCGGAAGCTTCTATTAGGTCTTCTTACATTGACTTGTTCACATTAGGCCTTATTAACTAATGTTGGCCTTTATTACATGGAAAGTATATCATGCTAACTAATGATCAACTAAGATGGGTTAGGGTTGGATCCTAACAAGGGCCCATTGAATTTCCCAAAGACAAGGAAAATTAATGGGAGTTGTTGCGGGTACAACAAGTTTAAACAATGAGAAGGGGGTCTGATTTGAGGAAGTGGACTTGATTTTTGAAATAGATGAAGGGAATACTTTGAACCAATTATAAAAGTTTGAATCGATAAATTAGGTTGGACTTTGAAATCGGGCTAAGGAAACAACTAAAACGGATGAAGGAGGGCCTGATTTGGAAATTAGACCCAATTTGGATTTCAGGCCAGATTTGTAAATTAGGATGAAAGAAAAGTTTGGAAAAGGAAGAAAAGGAAAAGGTTTTAAATATTTGTGAAGGGTTCCGAAGTATGAAAATTTAAGGGAAATTTGGCTAAGTGTGAAGGAAGCCTTGAGTATGTGAAAACTATTAAGCCAAGGCTTGGTTTTGAATGTAATTGGTCAAGTAAGTGCTTTAGGTTGACCATGGAACCAACTAGGAGGTTTGTGCCACCAACTAGACCCATGAATTTAGGAAATGCTCCAAGTGGGTTCCCCAAGAGTCAAAGCGAGTCAAATTATAGACTAAGGGAAAGAGAACAAGGAGGAATGCATGTGAGTATCCCACCTAAGTGATATACATTCCAAAGTGGTCCCACGTTGTTTGGTTGGTTTTTTTATGAAGGTGATTCAAATATTCCTTGTTATAGCTAGGCTACAAAGCTATATAACATACAAATATTATTGTGAAGACCAATCACTAAATTATTATTGGAAGAAACATGAAATAGAACAACATGCATAAGATTCAAACAAAGAACTAAACTACAAAGATAAAATTTAAACAACAAGTTGGAGGGAAGCAACAATACCCATATATTTACCAATGCATGGGATTTTAACATTAACATAAGAACCTAGGGAGAATGATTGGATGCAAGTGTGCTCCAACACTCTCCTTGGGATGGGTCCTTTTTATTCTTGGAAACCCTCTCTCTCACAAATGGTGTTTATGAAGAAATGTTTTTTCTCCTTTGATGGAAGAGATCACACAAGAAAGAGGGCTATGAATTGTGATACTTAGAGAGTACAAAAAGTGGTCTTCAAGCTCATTCCAACATCATAACCTTGCAAATTTTTTCTTCCGAAAGTCTTTCCCTATGGATTTCATTTATAGGCAAATTCTAAGCTCCATGAAGAACTAACTCATGTGTGAAAGATCCTCATTTGAAATATAGATCCAATGTTTGATGGAGACTTTGGGAGGCCAAAGTTTATCCAAGTAGATATTGGTTCCCACCCACCTATTCCACTAGCTCAAAGAATAGTTTTCCATTTTGGCAGTTTTTTACAATTTTCCAGGTCCCAAACTTCTGGGGTCATTTTGAGGCCCTAAACTGTTGGAATATTCACCAATATTGAGAGGGGGGGTGAATCAGTATTGAGCATTTTTTACCACTTTTAGTCAGAACATGTAATCGTCAACTTTATCAATCAGTTATCACTTATGATTGCATTCAATATATCATAAACATATAACTATAAACAATGCATCACATCATAATCACATATACACATTACACCAGAGTTTTACGTGGAAACCCAAAAGGGAGAAAACCCCGGAATGTTTTCTTATATATCAAAATATTAAATTCATAGGAAGCACCAACTTCCAAATTCTCCAGCACCAACTGGAAGGAGGCTCCATCCCCCTATCTGAGAAGATATGTTTCCTAGCATACAATTGGAAAGACTTATCTTTAAGCATACAAGAAGAGGAGATATTTATATTTAAGCATACAAGAAGAGGCCATGACATTGTTGGAGCCTTTTCTCACCAAATCAATGTCAGCTACAATGTTAGCAACAATGTTACTTTACAAGGCAAGCTAACACATTATTGTTCAAGGAATAATGATCACAAATAGCCCTCGATGTCGTCTCAAGTTTGATATTTACATTGTGGATTTTCCAATAAATCTTAACAACAACTCCCACCACATAAATTTCAAAACCCTAATTACATCCCTATATGGAAGGGAAGTTTGTCTTCAAATCCGGCATCTGGAAAAACTGAGAAGAAATGTTTACTACTCAAAAATGAACATTGTGGATTTTTTTAGCAAACTTAACAACAACTCCCACCATAGAAATCTCAAAACCCTAGTTACACTTCCATCAATGTTTCCAAAATAATGATCTCCTCTTCGGTGAATAGTCCAAACACAAATGGAATACATATTCAAAACTCTCAAAATGTGGAAATATATCATTCCTCCATCTGATGTGGTATGTAGATCATGCTAATTAATTAAATGCATTTCTTATAATCACAACAAGATTAAATTATAAATAGATAGCTATCTATGGGATGTGATGATTAACCTATTTCACTAATTGGTGGGATATAGAGGTGGTGATTGTGTTTCCATACAAACAAGTTATTTAGGCATCTATGTGCAAAATATGAATTGTGTTCCTTGTTGATATTTTTGGTAGCATCGGGCAGGTACTTCCGCATTGGCATGTGTCTAGCATGTGGATGTCGTCAAAGAATATTCTAGTCTTGAAATTATTTTAGTTAAAAGGAATTAATTAAATTAAAATTGTATTATTAGTGAATTGAGTTATTTAAGGAACATGCATAGCATGCAGCATGTAATCTAGATCTTAAGTGAGTGTGGGAAGTAATCTCAACTATATATCAGTTTGAAGATTAGAAATAGATTCTAACTAGTGATTATAAAAGTAAGGCTAGTAGAAGGAGGAAGATACTTGTGTTGAGGGAGTTGACATAGAGACCTTGGTGAGAGACCAAGGTGGGAATCTTTGGTGAGATGTCAAGATCAAGGTCATGTACTTTGATGAGAGGTCAAGGTAGGATCTTTAGTGAGATTCCAAGATCAAGAGACACTTGTGTGAGATACACTTGTGAGAGACGTGTGTTGAGGGAGTCGACACAATCAGGACTTTGAGAGGAAGTAACTTTGGTGAGAGACCAAGGTTGAGGATAGAAAAGAAGGAATTTTTCTAGTGTGAGGAGTGTAGGAGCAAAGAAGGACTTTTTCTTACAGTAGAGTGAGGAGATCTCAATAGTTGGGTGATGAGAGTTCATCCAAGTATTGATGAAAGGGTTGGATCACAAAGGATGGTGATTAAATATATTGATAGGTGGAGAAGGAATTTCATCTAGTGGAAAATTAAGAAGGAGCGAGAGAAGAAGCAGCCACATGTGGGTTTCAAAGGACAGAGACTAGAGGAAAGCATATCGTCATACAAAAGTGGTCATGCGAGCTTTCTATACATATCCACGAGTCATAGTTTAGATAGTCGTGGATATCTGTGGGTCACAGAAGGGAAAGTCGCGGATGTCTGTGGGTCACAGAAGGGAAAGTCATGGATTTCTCAAGAAATGTGCCAAAACAAGTCGTACCACAACACATGTGTTTCCAAGTTTGTTTGTAGTTTATAATTCTCTCATTGGGCCATTTTCCCTGTTACATGAGCCCTTATTTGACCTTTATAAAAGCATCATTAGACTGGTTTTCTCTTTGGGGTTTTTCCATGGGTTTACCCAAAAATATTGGTGTTTGTGTGTGCTTGATTTGGTTTCCTTGTTTCTGTTGTTGTTGCATGTTTAGTTGATTACTCAATTGTGCTTTTAGTAGAAAATTTGATTTTATTTTGATCAAATTTTCAAGTGTTGAGTAGAATGATAAAATATCAACATGGTATTGGTGCATACCAAGGTTTGAATCCACTTGGGAAAATTTCAACATGGTATCATAGCAAGGTTGCTCTGGGAGGAAAACAAGTGCACATGGTATCGACAGGTCTATGAGATCTGAGTGACCATAGTAGAGATCAAGTTAAGATCTAGGGTTGCAGTAGCAGATCTATGAGATCAGGAGTGTCAAGGTGGGTGCTTGAAGGACTAAGAATAGATCCACTTTCTTTTGTAGCAGATTAGTCATACTTGCAGGAGATCTTAGCAGATATATAAACTAGCAGGGAGGAATTGAAGGATTGATTTTTGGGAAACATCAAAGTCGAGGCTTTGAAGGAGAGAGGGAGCACATGGGAGAAGAGAAGGAACTTTTCCCAGGTGCTTGAGTCATATACATTGGAGCAAAGATGGACTTTCTTTCAATTTTTGAGCCACAAAGGATAGTGACTCAAAGGGATCTCAGATGCGTGAAGAAGGTGTTGCATGAAATTGCAAGTAATCAGTTCTCCCTGATGTATCGTGACAAGGGACTAATTGCCTCTCGTGGATCCTTGAAATATGGTGGTGGTGAGTTTACCAATAACCTATGGGTTTTGTTGTAATGACAGATGTACTACCAACAAATGATATCAGAGCTAGAGGTCATGAGTTCGATACGCACTCGGTTCGCACTGAGGGGGAGATTGTTGCAAAAAATTGCAAGTAGTCAGCACTCCCTGGTGTATCATGACAAGGGACTAATCACCTCTTGTGGATCCTTGAAATATGGAGGTGGTGAGGTTACCAATCACCTGCAGGTTTTGGTGTAACGACAGTCGTACTACCAACAGAAGGAAGTTCATCCAAAGATCATAGGATGACAAATTTATTGGAGTCAATGACTCACAGATAGAGAAAAGAAGGAATTTTTCTCAAGGAGATATCAAAAAGGGGTGAAGAGGGAATTTTACCTAGAGATCTAATATGTTCAAAGGAGAAGAGAAGTCATAGGAGGAAATAGAATAGCGCTATGAGAAGAAAATAAAGTTGGTTGCAAGGATGGATCTAGGCAGCAGAGGCATTGCATCATCCAGATTTTATGAGCAGAACGAAATGACTACAGATTATTAACAAGTGCTTAACACAAAATAATAGAGATACAGTAAAATTGGTTTTCTATTCAATCAGGAAATAAGTTGAAACTATAAAATGCAACGGAAACAAGCTTGTTGGAATGGTGGCGGCTTATCTCTAAGAAGAGATGTGATGGTTGCACAAATTCGCAAGAAGATGATTACAATGAGGCTCTGAAGGAATTTTTACAATAAAAAGGAATGTCAAAAACCCTAGACATCCAAAAACCTAATCCTAGGAGATGAAGCTCCAAAAGTCATATGCGCCATGTTTGGGTAAGTTAGTACATCAACTTCCCGGGGTCGTAACTTTTGCATACGATCTTCGTTTTAGGCGTATGATAGCCCGTTGGAAAGGTTTCGTCGAGGAGATTCATTTTGGAACTAATATAGAAGTAATTTCCATATTTCTTCCCATTTTTCCAAAAAACATCGTTTACAGCCTCAAAATGGCTCCGAAAATGAAAAACTGCTAAAAATAGTAAATTACCAAAATTGCCAGAAAATTGTTTTGAGCCAGTTGGAAAAGGTGGGTGGCCATCGATATCCACCTGGATCAATATTACCTCATTAGGAATCAATGGTCTCCATTTCATTGAGTTCCCCCATCATATGAGGAAATTTCTGTTGAATTTGGCCTCGGGTGAGCCACTTACCTTGGTGCGGGAGCTGCCCTACTTTGACGACTCGATAAAGTTGGATTCTTTGTTGTCAAGTGTTGGCATGTTTATAGGAAGAATGTTCTTGAATTGATGGCAAGAATAGCAGTGAACCAAACCTCGAGAGCACAGAAGATGAGAAATCTTAGAAGAGATAGTGGTTTCCAGAAGTGCTAACGAGGTCCAAGAGACGGACTCGAAGGAGGAGTGAAATTCGATACCCATGAACACTTAGAAAGTCTTCTAAGTCGAAGAGACCAGAAGCTTGAGAGGAAGAGCGATAGTGGTCATTGGATCACCAATCCATAGGAACAACAACCGTCGGATTGAATTAATGAACGATAGGAAAAGTAGGGCAAAACGATTGAGAATTCGATCATCTGAATTTTCGTCAGTCATCAGATTGATTTAAGTGGAAGGAAAGGATAAGAAAGGGTTGAATCTGAGATCTTGATCACCTAAATTTTTGTTAGTCATCGGATCGAAATAAGTGGAAGGACAGGATAAGTTAGAATAATGGTGCACTAATCTTAGCAGCCAATAATTAGGCACTCAGATCTACAGTCGACAAGGCATATCAGACCCCCCCCCCTCGACCTTTCTACCTTTAACCATGGGGGTGATCCGAGTTGGTGGTATTTCCCATGTGGTACCCTCATACATGTCACCTTCTTGTCAACTCGGACCCCCCTCACTCATTACCACTTACCACCTAAACCCCCCCCTCCAAGTAAACCACCAAACCACTCATACATACCACCTTCGTGCTCCGACATCACACGTCACACTGCACTACCATGCTCTACCTCCACACTCCACTTCACTGCCTACACATCTCACCCACGTCAACAGACCACCTCATCAAGGACATGCGGTAGACCACATCAACAAGGACATGTGGAAGACCATGTCAACAAGTACACATGGCATAATCAAATGATGACAAGTGTCAAGAGGAAATTGGCTCGTGCCATGTCAACAAGTGATGTAAGCAAGCCACCTTACTCCGAGAAATTTACTTCGGGAGTTTCATAACCAAAAAATTTCAAAAGTCCTGAAGTCCCAAAGGATGAAGGTATGAAGTCTCTCTCAGCCATTTGATTTGAAGATCACTTCGGGTTCATTCTCAACCATTGATCTATTTTAGTGGAAGGACAGTGTAAGTGGAAGTGTTAACCGACAGCAAGCAGTCTCCACCACCTATGACTTATCCAGCAGGTGACCACTCTGAAGCATAATGAAGTAGTGATTAGCCTAAATTCCTGAAGTCCCAAACACCAAAGACCCGAAGAAGACCTCGGTCGTTGATCGCCAGGAGAGGTACGTGTCAGAATATTATGTATTTGGGTGAAAGCACTCCAGGAGAAATGACTGCCTAGGAGTTGAAAATCTCAAAGCCCGAAGTGTCAAAGTCACTCATGATCGTTGATCATGAAGGAGGGTACGTGTCAATATATCATTGACTCTAAGTGAAAGAATTCATGGAAAAGAGAAGCGCTGAAGAGTCGAAAAGGTCGAAGTCCTAGAGCAGAGGATAGTCGTTGGATTAAGGAGGACAAATGTCAGTAGATCTTCCATTTCGGAATATATCCAGTCAGAAGAAACGAGAAGTTGATATTCCAAATCTCCGAAGTCCGGAGACCTAAAGGAGATCTCGATCGTTGGTCCGAGAGGGACACACGTCAGTGGATTTTCAACTTTGAAATATTGACATACGGAGGAAAGAAAGGGTTGAGATTTAAAACTCCCGAAGCTCATATCACGAAATAAATCATAGTCATTGATGTAGGAAGGTTAGATCGGATCCGTAGATCGTGTAAGAACAAATCTGAACTGTTTGTTCAGGAGAACCGTCAAGATCATGAGATTGACGATCTCGTCGCATTGCAGGGATTGAAGATGTGCGAACTTTAAAAAGCTAAAGGCGGGGTGCAATCAAAACCATTGTTTTAGAGAAAGGACACGTGGAGGCTCGAGGTAAATTTTGGGGCAAAAAGTAGTTTGATACAAACCACCTTTGGACGCGCCCACAATCTCATGGTCACATGAGATATTCTCCCAAGGTCATATCGATAAACGGAGCTAGCGCTCACTAGACCGAGATCGAGAAGCGCCTTTTGAATAGGCGTTTGGTCACCATCGATGGCCACGTGAAGGAAGGGGATTAGAAGCCAAAGAAGCCAAAAACGACTGACTATAACTACCAAAGAAGACGAAGAGTTGCAACTGTTAAAGAAGCCAGATAATCTCTTGATAACACCCGCTAATGATGAACAGATTCAAAATAACCTCCAGAGAAGATGAAGAGTTTGAATGATGATCAGGCAAAGGACTCGAGGTGAGAAAGACATGGAGAACAGAGAAGATAATGTGCTTTTTCGATACTTATGCATGTGGGTAGAATGTGACTGAGTACAGGACCTGAACTGGAGATCAGAGGTGCATCGTATAGCATGCAGAGACAGCACATAGTATAAAGGAAGAAGAGAATCTAAACAGAGGGATCAGAGTGCGCAGCAGGAGAAAGAGCAGAGTATAGAAGCATAACAGAGTAATAGAAGTTGGAAGAGGCAGAGGAGACATGGAGTTGTAACAGACCATATCAAAGACAGAGAAAGTAAGTAAAGTTTTTTTTATATTCAATCATGGTGGTAGGGTGGTTCTAGGGAGGACTGATGTCCTCTACATTCTAGTTGGTGCTAGAAGATATTATGGGAGTTGGTGCTTCCATCTAGTGGGTGCTAGAGAAACCTGGGAGTTGGTGCTTCCATCTAGTTGGTGCTAGATAAATATGAGAGTTGGTGCTCTTTGCAAGTTGTAGCTTGCTATCAGAGGTTATAGCCTCATATTTGAGTTGTATCTCAAAGAATGTGATGTACATGAAAGTTGGAGCCCGGTTGACATCCTAAGAAGACGAGGTTTTCACCCTTATGGGTTTCCTCATGAAAATCATTGTCTTTGTGTATTATGTGTGATTGATCAAATATTGTATATCTATGCATGTTAGTTTATCAGCAACACATTAAATAATAATCTATAAAGAATCAGAAAATAACAGGAAAAGTTTCAAGATTATATGCATAACTAATTCACCCCCCCCCTCTTAGTTATATTTCCAACAATTGGTATCAGAGTCGGTGCCTTTGATCAAAGGTAGATCCATAATCTTGAACATGACTAGTCATGATGGAAGTTCAACTAATAGACCCCCTCTATTTGATGGAACAAACTTTGCCTTCTAGAAAATAAGAATGAGAACACATTTAATGTATTTGGGTGATAATGTTCAGGATGTCATTGAAACGAGATATGTGAACCCTGTAGTCTTGGCCTCAAAATATGATAAGCCGGAGTTTATATTTAATGCAAAAGAAATGAATTTCATCCTCAGTGGACTTGTTGAAGCCGATTTTTTCAAATTCATGCACTGTGATTCAGCAAAATTTATGTGGGACAAGCTGATAAGTAGTTATGAAGGTAATGAAAAGGTGAAAGACACAAAACTTCAGACTCACGGACTAAAATTTGAGCAGATAAAGATGGATGAAGATGAAACTATCAGTAATTACTTCTTACGTATAGAATAACTTGTCAACACTATGAAAGGCCTAGGTGAAATGATAGATGAATCTTTTCTAGTCCATAAAATATTAGTATCTCATCCTGATAGATTTAACTCAAAGGTCTCTGCTATAGAGGAAATAGTTGATCTCAAAACGTTGACACTAGATCAACTTCTTGGAACCCTAATTGCTTATGAAATGAGAATCACCAAAGGTAAATCCACTACAAGAGAGGCATCTTTTAAAGTAGAGAAAAACACAGACTCTGATATAGATGAGATTGAAGAAAAAAATTTGAGAAGACTGAAGAAAGGATCAGGCAAATACAAAGGTAAAATGCCCTTCAAATGTTTCAACTGTTGTAAGATAGGTCATTTTCCATGTAAGTGTCCTCACAAAAGAAAGGATAAGACATATGACGATGAAGAGAAGCACAAACACAAGAAGTTCTATAAAGAGAATAATTTTAAGAAGAAAAGACTTTGTGTAAACAACAATGTTGATCCCTCAGATGATGAAAGCAGTGACTCTTCTATTGAAGATAAAATAAATGATATCATGCTAATAGCTTTAGAACATATAAACACTGAAGATACAGGAAGTGAGTTCGTTGATTGTGAAGCATTAGTACATCCCTAAGGAGAACTTGTCAGTGCCATGGCAGAGATTGATAGACTCAGAGAAAAGAAAATAAAACAAAGGCAATCACTACTCAGGTATGAGAAAACATATAATGAACCA
The DNA here is from genome assembly GCA_009831015.1 of Picea engelmannii. Taxonomy (NCBI): domain Eukaryota; kingdom Viridiplantae; phylum Streptophyta; class Pinopsida; order Pinales; family Pinaceae; genus Picea; species Picea engelmannii. Next base: position 543,068 of record ML790905.1, on the reverse strand, counting down.
TTTGAAGAAATTTCTCTGTTGAAGGTTAAGTTAGAATAATCTAAGAAGATTGAAGACATCCTCAAACAACAATTGAAGAAAGTTGAAACAAAAGGTGAAAAATTGGAAGCTGAAGTAGTGACTATCAGAAAAGATCTAGAGAAATTATAGGACTTATATCATCATAATATGACAAGTATTAAAGCCTCAGAAGGATTAGCCTCCATTCTGAATCAGTAAAGGAATTCAAAGTTGAAAATTGGTTTGGGTTATGAAGAGGGATCAAGTAGTGGTCAACAAAGCAACAAAGAATCCATCAAGTTTGTCAAATCTACAACCATTGACAAAAACAAACCTGCAGAAACAAAGGAAGAGAATCAGCCTCCAAGGAGGAGTGAAGGAAAAGCTACCAGAACTTAATCTGTAGAACAAAGAAATAATACACCCTATGCTCAAGGAAATCATCAGCATGGAATAAATCGACCTACTCAAAGAAGACAGCCATTTTCCAGGTACAAATGTTTTTTCTATGGATATTGTTTTTACTGCTCTAACTTTGGCCACAAAGCTGTAAATTGTTCTTTAATATTTAGACATGAGCAATCAAGACAACCAAGGAACAAATATCTGCCACAACAAAGAATGAGATAGCCAAGTAACAAACAACCACAGACTGCAAATCATGTGATGTTTGGGAAAAGGATGCAGATTACACATAACAATCGTTATGATCATTTATTCAATGAACCAAAATGTTACATCTTCCATAATTATAGACATAAAGCTGCAGACTGTCGCTTAAAAAAATATAATCCAGATTCAAATCACAGAGCCGAAAACATCAAGGTTTGGAAGAAGAATGAAGATAACAAGTGTGGATTAGTGTTGCCATATCAAAGACAAAAATACACCTGGTATATTGACAGCGGATGCTCCAGTCATATGACAGGTGACAAAAGTAATTTCCTATTACTCAAAGAAAATCAATCAAGGAGTGTGACCTTTGGAAATGATGATCCAGGAAATATCAGAGGTAAATGTCTAGTAATCTTAAGTAATGGAAAAAGCAAATCTCAAGATGTATTATTTTTTTATGGTTTAAAGCATAATCTTCTTAGTGTCAGTCAGATATGTGACAGAGGATGTGAAGTCACTTTCACTACCAAGAATTGTAAAATAAAGACAGTAAACACAAGAGAATTGATTGCAAAAGGGGTTAGAACTGAAAACAATGTATATGTTCTAAAGGAAGATAAGGAGAAATGTCATTTAGGCAAACTTTATTAAATTTGGTTATGGCACAGAAGGCTTGGACACCCAAATTTTGATCATATTGTCAAACTGAATAATGAAGGCGTTGTGAAAGACCTTCCAAGAATATCTAAGCCTAAAAACTTTAAATGTGAATCCTGTCAAATGGGGAAGATGACTCATGCTCAATTCAAATCGAAGAGTTTCACATCTTCAGAAAAACCACTTCAAATTGTTCATATGGATCTATGTGGACCATCGTGAAAGGAAAGAACTTGAGGAGAACGTTACTTTATGCTAGTCATTGATGAATTCTCCATACTTACGTGGGTTTCCTTTCTGAGAGAAAAATATGATGTGTTTGAGAAGTTCAAAAAGTTTAAGGCATTAGCTGAGAATCAGACATGAAGGAAGTTAAAGGCAATTCACTCAGACAGGAGAGGAGAACTTTTGTCAAGATATTTCAAAGAATTATGTGACAGACATGGAATTAAAAGAGAATATACTATTCCAGGTACTCCTCAACAAAATGGAGTTGTAGAACGCCAAAATAGATCAGTTCAGCGGATGGCAAGGGATATGATGAGTGAAAGGGACATTTCACAAGCTTATGGGTGGAGGTTGTTCGCACGGTTTTTCATATTCTAAACAAAGCGCATGTAAGGCCGAACAGTGATAAAACTCCATATGAGTTGTGGTTTGGTCGACCTGCATCAATCAAGCACTTCAAATTATTTGGAAGTAAATGCTATATCAAGAATAATGATGATCATCTGGGAAAATTTGATAGCAGAGTTGATGAAGGTATCTTCTTAGGATATGTAATGAACAGTAAAGGATACAGATGCTTTAACAAAAGAATGCATAAATTAGTAGACTGTATTGATGTTCGAATTGATGAAGAAGCTCATGTAAAATATCAATAGAGAATAAGCACTAAGCCAGATGAAAAATATGATGAGAATAATGAATATAAAGAACAAAAAATCTCAGAGTCACAAGAAGATGATGAATCGGGTGGAGAAGAGACACCCAAACAAGAAGAGTAGGGACAACAATCAACATCAAATCCTTCCTCTAGAATTACTCAAAAGAATCATCATGAAAGTCAAATAATTGGTGAGAAAGACAAAGGTGTACAAACCAGGAGAAGGATAACCAAAGACACCGAGCAATCACATATAGCCTTCATATCCATGGTGGAACCTAAAAACTTTAATGAAGCCAGTAAAGACGTAAATTGGTTAAAATCGATGAATGAGGAACTGGATCAGATTGAAAATAATGACACTTGGGAACTCGTTCCTAGGCCAGCAAATAAAAATGTAATAGGATCCAAATGGGTCTACAAAAACAAGATGAATGAGAAAGGAAATATTGTAAGAAATAAGGATAGATTGGTATGCAAAGGATATACTCAAATAGAAGGACTGGATTTTGATGAAACGTTTGTGCTCGTAGCAATATTAGAAGCTATTAGAATGTTTCTTGCCTATGCATGTCATAAATAGTTTAAAGTCTATCAAATGGATGTCAAGTCATATTTTCTAAATGGAGATCTAAAAGAATAAGTCTATATTGAACAACCAGAGGGTTTCCAACTGTCAAATAACCCTGACTCTGTCTGCAAGATGAAGAAAGCCTTATATCGGTTGAAATAAGCTCCTCATGCCTGGTATTACAGACTGGATAAGTATCTTCAAGACAAAGGGTTCAAGAGAGGAACAGTTGACAGCAATCTATATATAAAAACAGAGGGTAAAGATTTTCTCATTATGTTGGACTATGTAGATGACATCATATTCGGAAGAAATAATGCTTCATTGGTACAATGTCTTGCTTTTGCCATGTAATCTGAATTTGAAATGTCTATGATAGGGGAACTGTCATTTTTTCTTGGTCTGCAAATTACTCAGAGGTCTAAAGTAATATTTCTTTCTGAGGAGGAATATCTAAGAGAAATGTTGAAAAGGTTTCAAATGGAATATTCTACACCTATGAGCACACCTATGGTCACTAGATGCAAGTTAAGCAAGGATGATGACTCACATGATATTGATCAGAGTTCATATAGGACTATGATAGGCAACTTATTGTACATCACAACATCCCATCCAAAATGATCCAGGTGGATATTGGTGGCCACCAACCTATTCCACTTGGAACCACATCATTGTTTCTTTCGGTTTTTTAGTTTCCTTAATTGTAGCACAATTTACTATTTTTAGCAGTTTTTCGGGTCCTGAACTTCCGGAGCTGTTTTGAGGCCCTAAACAACATTTTTTAGGCATGAATTCTCCGGCAAATATGGCTCTATACCTACCCTGATATTTGTCGTTAGTCGTGTATTCCTCAAATAGATATTTTTAACAATGTGTCATGTGCATCAAATGGAGATAGTATGCCAAAGTTATGACCCCATGAAATTGATGTACCAATTTACCCCAACGGGGCCCATATTCTAGTGTTTCATCTCCTAGGGTTAGGTTTTTGGATTTTTAGGGTTTTCCATTGTTTCTCAATAATATATAGGCCTTTGAGCCTCATTGTAACATAGATTTCATAGGCCAGTAGCCGTCACATCTATTCTCAGAGATAAGCTACCAGCGCCTGAGATATTTTATTTCCATTCTGTTTGTAAGCCTATTTCAATCATTTGTTGTTAATGAAATGAAGTTTTACTTCCACTGCATCTCTGCGTTTATGTGTATTTATGTATTTCATTGTGTTCTTGCATAAATATGGATCAGTGGTATCAGAGCAGTCTGCTCTTTCTCGATCCTTCTTTACATGTCCCCAACGAGGTCGGGGTATAAGGAGTCAGGGCTCGATCTGGTTGAATCGTTGGAATATCAGCCTCGCAAACCCCGATAGCAGCCCATGGGGGAAGAAAATAAAGATGAGGGAGCAGTAGATCCTATCAAATTACTGCTCGAGGAGGCCCTCAAAAAACAAAGGAACACGATGATGGACAACTTTGCCCAGATCCTTCAACGACTGCCCACTGGCAGGGCATATACATCCAACAACCACTCTGGAGGCACCACTCCTTTTAAGGTACAAGTAAACTTTGACATCCCCATATTTGAGGGCCAAATAGATGTATATGTCATTGATAGATGGTTGAATCTGTTAGAAGGATATTTCTCGATTCATGACTTTTCCGACCGAGATAGGATTATTTTTGCACTCCTTAAAGCTGCCCACCATGTATGGAACTAGTAGGAAACCTACTGGGAGCAACAAAGCAAGGGGGAAGCCTCTTTGTTCTTAGTTGCACCCATTGGAATTATTTTTGAGATGCCATCAAGGAACAATATTATCCCGTGAGGAGAAACGAGGACAAATACATACAATGGACTATGTTGCGGCAGCAAAGGAACCAAGATGTGCATGAGTTGACGAATTTGTTCCATACCCTATGCACAAAGTTGGGTATCAAATATTCAGAGAAACATTTGGTGTTAAAGTACCGCAGTTGTCTTCATAGATACATTCAGGAGGAAATGGATTTCCTTGACATATCCTCGCTTGGTGTGGCATATCAGTTTGCTTCCAAGATTGAGTAGAATTTCAAACAAAAGAAGCAAGACTTTGGGTCTGTGAATTAGAAGCAAGGGAAAGGTACCCCAAACCGTCGAACAAAGGACCAAGCCAAGGCGGGGCGGACCAAGACAACCTGCCAAAGTCGCAAGCAAAGAACAACATCACGAAGCCAAAAAAGGACATGGGGAAGTGGTGTGAGTTCCATAAGAGCTCCACTCACAACACAAGTGAGTGTCAGGAAAAGCAGTCACTGGTAGCAAAGTTGAAGGCTTTTGATTCAGATGCAGGCTCTAAATTTGAATTAGAACCCGACAAGGGGAATGACAGGGGGAAGCAGACTATCAATGTGGATCCCAACACTATCGTTGGCACCACGAGGATCCAGAAGAAGGAACCAAAAGATCAAGAGGAGGTGGAGCACCTCTTCCTTTCCCAGATGTGGGTAAAGGGTTCCCCGTTGCAGTTCATTGTCGACAGCGGAAGCCAGAAGAAGCTCATCTCAGTAGAGGTCATGAAATGGTTGGGCTTACCAACCACAGCACACCCACAACCATACACCATTGGGTGGCTGCACCAAGGATGGGACCTTCGCGTAAGCCAGCAATTTCATCTTCCCTACAACATCAAGCCCTTCACAGATGAGGTATTATGTGACATTGCTCCTCTTGATGATATGCCCTCAGGGAAAGAAGAATATTGTGGCCATGACTTCCAAACAGGGCCCCTCTTCATGACCACAACAAATCGATAAGGTCGTGGAGGAGTATGAGTACATCTTCACCTCCCCCGCAAGGGTGCCTCTACACTATCAGGTCAAGCACCCCATCGATCTGACCCCAGGTGCGTAACTGCCCAATGGACCAATCTATCAATGCTTTGTTCTGTAGAATGACGAAATCAAGAGGCAGATTTAGGCACTATTGTAGAAAGGTCACATCTGGCTGAGTTCATCGCCCTATGGGATCCCAATTGTGTTGGTGAAGAAGAAGGATGGGACTTGGAGACTATGCATTGACTATCGGGCACTGAACAAGATCACTATCTGGAATAGGTAACTGATCCCACGAATTGATGACCTTCTGGACCAACTCAAGGGGGTGAAATATTTCAGCAAGATCGACTTGATGTATGGGTATCACCAGGTACCAATCAAACCCTCTGATGTGTGAAAGACTACCTTCAAATACAAGGAGGTCATTTTCAAATGGTTGGTCATGTCTTTCGCATTGACAAATGCCCCTGCAACCTTCATGAGACTAATGGACGACATCTTGCGACCATTCACCAACTCATTTGTAGTGGTGTACTTGGATGACATTCTGATATTTAGCCAGACTTGGGAAGAGCACCTCCACCACATTCAACAAGTCCTCCAAACATTGCGGCAACACAAGTTGTGTGCCAATTTGGAGAAGTGCACTTTTTGCATGTGTTAGAAAAATAGGACCGCGGAGCAATAAAATAAAACAAATGCAGAAACAAAACACAGAAGACACACAATACAAGAGAGACACAGATTTACGTGGTTCACCCAGTGTGGGCTACGTCCACCAGAGAAATTGTCAAGTCCTTCCTTTATTATTAT
>ML790905.1:518515-531811 GCA_009831015.1 Picea engelmannii | reverse complement strand
GTGCATGTGGATCCAGCCAAGATCCAAGTCATTCAGGATTGGCCAACCCAAACCACCCTAACAGAGCTCTGAAACATTTTGGTTCCTACCAATTTCTACCGCAGGTTTGTGTTGGGATTCTCTCATATCACTTAGCCCTTGAGTCAAGACACCAAGGGAAGAGCGAAAGAAAATTTCTTTTGGTCTGAATCTCAATAGAAGGCGTTCGACGATTTGAATCATCGCCTCTACTCTACACCAGTTCTCACATTACCAGAATTGCAACAACCATTTGAGATCGAGACAGATGCCTCTGACTATGCTATTGGGGAAGTCCTTACTCAATAGAGGCATATAGTGGAATATCACAGTGAGACACTTTCTGACAGAGTCTAAAAGTATCCCACTTACGACAAAGAGATGTATTCCATTGTGCAGGCTTGTCGGCAATGGAAGCATTACATTTTGGGAAAGGAAACGGTCATCCACATAGACCACCGACCCTTGCAGTTCATACAAACACAAGGGAAGTTGCAGAATGATCACCATTAGAAGTGGTCCACATACCTGCAACAGTTTCATTTGAACATTAAGTACAAGAAATGAAGCACCAATAATGTTTCATACTGCCTCAGTCGACCCCCTATCATGGTGCTAACCACAGTGCTCAACTCCTGTGGGCACGAGACTTTCGATTGGTCGCTTCTCTACAAAAGTGATCCAGAATTTGGCCACACATACAATACGCTCTTGGAGGGTAAGCAAGTTCCTAATTTTCACTTCCAGGATGCCCTGCTATGTCACATGGGACATCTTTGTGTTCCTTCAAGCGAGCGTGCCAAGATGATTTGGGAGGTGCACTACAGTAGGGTCACTGGGCATTTCGGGGTCGAGAAAACTGTGGTGGTACTGCAAAATTATTTCTATTGGCCGAACCTTCGACAGTATGTCAAGAAGTACATCAAGTCCTACACTACTTGCACCATTGCCAAACCAACCATCAAGAAGCAAGGCCTCTATACTCCATTGCCTACCCCTAGTCGACCTTGGGAATCCGTCTCCATCGATTACATGTCGGTCCTTCCTTATACTAATCATAGCAATGACTGTGTTTTTGTGGTTGTCGACAGATTCTTGAAGATGTCCATTATGATGGCCTGCAAGAAGAATATCACATCAGAAGCCACTGTTAAACTCTACTTTGAACGAGTATGGGTACACTTTGGGATCCCACATTCTATCATCTAATATCGGGACAAGAGGTTCCTCAGTACATTTTGGTCCAACCTCTGGTCGATGTTGGACACCAAGCACACTAAGTCCACAAATTTCCATCCACAAACTGATGGTCAGATAGAAGTCATCAATCGAATGATTGTACACATTATGCACATGTACAACTCAAGGAATCCACGCACATGGGATGAGAGCCTCCCCTATGTACAACACAGCTACAACCAGGCTCTCCATAGCTCAACCAGCCACAGCCTCTTTCAGGTGGGCTTGGGATTCCAGCCACTATGTCCCATTGACATATCCATGCCATTTGTGGCTACTCAGGTAGATTCAGCCCATGTCCAGTCTAAGGCTGACAAGGCAAACAACTTCATTGAGTGCATTCAGCACATCCACAAACAATTTCATGACATCTTGGAAAGATCCAATGCTAAGTACAAGAAGCGACATGATCAACATCTGGTGCCACACAACTTCCAGGTGGGGGACAAAGTGTAGCTACATTTGCAAAAGGAGTGCCTCACTCGACCCTACCGCAAGATTTGCCCGCTCCAATATGGACCATACACCATCACCAAGGTTGTACGAGACAATGCCTTTGAGATCAATATTCAACCATTCCTTGGTCTGCACCCATTGTTCAATGTGGACTGCCTTCGGCCCTACTTTCCACCTCTACTGGACACATCCGACATGGAAGAACAACTCACACCAACAGAGTTAAACCCAAATTGCATGGAACAAGACACAACTAATCAAATTATGGACACAGATCAAGAACACCTGCCAGTAGAGGATCGAGCATATCGAGTTGTCAACGCATGCCAACTCCTTCACCAGGGCAAGTGGCTCACCAGGGACCAAGTTCAGCAAAAGTTTCCTCATCTCATGGAGGAACTCAACGCAATGGGGACCTTTGCCTCCTTAGGGGGGAGGAATGATCTGGGTGGATATTGGTGGGCACCCGCCTATTCCACTTGGACCCACACCATTTTTTCTTTTGGTTTTCCAGTTTCCTTAATTGTAGCACAATTTACTATTTTTAACAGTTTTTCGAGTCCTGAACTTCCAAATCCATTTTGAGGCCCTAAATGACATTTTTTGGGCATGAATGCTCCGTAAAATATTGGTCTGTTCTGAACTCAATATTCACTCTTAGTAGTGTAGTCCTCGAATAGATCTTTCTAACGATGTGTCATGTGCGTCAAACGGAGACAGTATGCCAAAGTTACGACCTCGGGAAATTGATGTACCAATTTACCCCAACGGGGCCCATATTTTGGCATTTCATCTCCTAGGGTTAGATTTTTGGATGTTTAGGGTTTTCCATTGTTTCTCAATAATATATAGGCCTTTGAGCCTCATTGTAACACAGAGTTCAGAGGCTAGTAGCCGCCACAACTCTTCTTAGAGATAACCTACCAGCACCCGAGCTATTTTATTTCCATTCTGTATGTAAGCATATTTCAGTCATTTGTTGTTAATGAAATGAAGTTTTACTTCTACTGCATCTCTGCGTTTATGTGTATTTATGTATTTTATTGTGTTCCTGTATAAATTTGGATCAGTCATATCAGAGTATTCTGATATTTCTTGATCCTTCTTTGCATGTCCCCAACAAGGTCGAGGTATAAGGATTTAGGGTTGGATCTAGTTGAATCGTTGTAAGATCAGCCTCGCAAATCCCAATGGAAACCCATGGGGGAAGAAAAGAAATATGAGGGAGCAGTAGATCCTATCAAATTATTGCTCAAGGAGGCCCTCAAAAAATAAAGGAACGTGATGATGGACAACTTTTCCCAGATCCTTCAACGACTGCCCACTGGCAGCGCATCTACATCCAACAACCACTCTGGAGGCACCACTCCTTTTAGGGTACAAGTAAACTTTCGCATTCCAATATTTGAGGGCCAAATAGATGTAGATGTCGTTGATATATGGTTGAATCTATTAGAAGGATATTTCTCGGTTCATGACTTTTCCGACCGAGAAAGAAATATTTTTGCACTCCTTAAAGCCGCCCCCCATCTCAAAGGCTGGTGGGAAACCTATTGGGAGAAATAGAGTGAGGGGGAACCCTCTCATTTCTCGATCGCACCCACTTGGAATTATTTCTGAGATGCCATCAAGGAACAATATTATCCCGTGGGGAGCTATGAGGACAAATACATACAATGGACTGTGTTGCGGCAGCAAAGGGACCAAGATGTGCATGAGGTGATGAATTTGTTCCATACCCTACACACAAAGTTGGGTATCAAAGATTCAGAGAAACATTTTGTGTTAAAGTACCGCAGTTGTCTTCATAGATACATTCAAAAGGAAATGGAGTTCCTCGACATCTCCTCGCTTGGTGTGGCATAATGGTATGCTTCTAATATTGAGCAAGTCCAAATAGAAGAAGCGAGACTTTGGGTCTGCGAATCAAAAGCAAGGGAAAGGTAACCCCAAACCGCCGAACAAAGGACCAATCCAAGGCAGGGCGGGTCGGGACAACCCGTCAAATATACAAGCAAATAACGACATCACAAAGCCAAAAAAGGACACGGGGAAGTGGTGTGAGTTCCATAAGAGCTCCACTCACAACACAAGTGAGTGTCGCGCAAAGCAGTCACTGGTAGCCGAGTTGAAGGCTTATGAATCGGATGCAGGCTCCGACTCTAAATCAGAACCCGACAAGGGGAATGACAGGGGGAAGCAGATTATCGATGTGCATCCCAACGCCACCATTGCCACCACAAAGATCTAGAAGAAGGAACTAGAAGATCCAGAGGAGGCAAAGCGTCTCTTCCAGTCCCGGATGTGGGTAAAGGGTTCCCCGTTGTAGTTCATTGTCGACAGTGAGAGCCAGAAGAAGGTCATCTTAGTAGAGGTCGTGAAACAACTAGGCTTTCCAACCACATCACACCCGCAACCATACACCATCAGGTGGCTTCACCAAGGATAGGACCTTCACGTAAGCCAACAATGTCACCTTCCCTACAGCATCAAGCCCTTCACGGATGTGGTATTATGTGACATTGCTCCTCTTGATGTTTCTGATTTATTATTAAGCCAACCATACTTGTTGAAGCGACATGTTTTGTATGAGTCCATGCCTCGTGCTATTATTATTACTTTGGGAAATAAGTTGTACAGGATATCGGAAATAGCACCACCTACAACCATCTCTTTGGTTACTGTAAAACAATGCAGTAAGCTCATTGCCAAAACCAACAAATTTGTTTTCCTGATGAGCCATCCTCAGGGAAAGAAAAATACTATGGCCATGACCTCCAGACAGGGCCACTCTACATGACAACAACAGATGGATAAGATCATGAAGGAGTACAAGGACATCTTCACCTCCCCCACAAGGGTGCCTCTACACTGTCAGGTCAAGCACCCCATCGATCTGACCCCAGGTGTGTCGCTACCCAATGGACCAATCTATTGGTGCTCTATTCTGGAGAATGACGAAATCAAGAGGCAGATTCAGGAGCTATTGCATAAAGGTCGCGTACGATCGATTTCATTGCCCTGTGGGAGCCCGATCGTGTTGTTGCAGAAGAAGGATGAGACTTGTACACTCTACATTGACTATTGGGCACTGAAGAAGATCATTGTTTGGAATAGCTACCCGATCCCACGGATCGATGACCTTCTGGACCAATTCAAGGGGTCGAAATATTTCAACAATATCAACTTGAAGTATGGGTATCACCAGGTACCAATCGAACCCTCTGATGTGTGGAAGATTGCCTTCAAATCCAAAGAGGGCCTTTTCGAATGGTTGGTCATGACTTTCGGCTTAACGAATGCCCCTGCAACCTTCATGAGACTAATGGATGACATCTTGTGACCATTCACCAACTCATTTGTAGTGGTGTACTTGGATGACATTCTGATCTTCAACCAGACTTGGGAAGAGAACCTCCACCACATTCGACAAGTCCTCCAAACACTGCGGCAACACAAGTTGTGTGCCAATTTGGAGAAGTGCACTTTTGGCATGACCCAGGTTCAGTATCTGGGATACCTTATTGATGAGCGGGGGGTGCATGTGGATCCAGCCAAGATCCAAGTCATTCGGGATTGGCCATCCCCAACCACCCTAACAGAGCTCCATAGATTTTTGGGTCTTACCAATTTCTACCACAGGTTTGTGTTGGGATTATCTCATATTACTTGGCCCTTGAGTCAAGTCACCAAGCAAGCAGGGAAAGAAAAATTATTTTGGTCTGAATCTCAACAAAAGGTGTTCGACGATTTGAATAATCGTCTATGCTCTACACCAGTGCTCACATTACCAGAATTGCAACAAACATTTGAGATCGAGATAGATGCCTCCGACTATGTTATTGGGGCAGTCCTTACTCAATAGAGGAATCCAGTGGAATATCACAGTGAGAAACTTTCTGACACAGTCTGGAAGTATCCCACTTATGAAAAAGAGATGTATTCCATTGCGCAGGCTTGTCGGCAATGAAAGCATTACATTTTGGGAAAGGAAACGGTCATCCACACAGACCACTGACCCTTGCAGTTCATACAGACACAAGGGAAGTTGCAGAACGATCGCCATCAGAAGTGGTCCACATACATGCAACAGTTTCATTTGAACATTAAGTACAATAAAGGAAGCACCAATAGTGTTGCATACTACCTCAGTCGACCCCCTATCATGGTGCTAACCACAGTGCTCAACTCTTGTGGGCACGAGACTTCTGATTGGTCGCTTCTCTACAAAAGTGATCCAGAATTCGGCCACACATACAATATGCTCTTGGAGGGTAAGAAAGTTCCTAATTTTCACCTCCAGGATGCCCTGCTATGTCACCTGGGACATCTTTGTGTTCCTTCAACCAAGCGTGCCAAGATTATTTGGGAGGCGCACTACAGTTGGGTCGTTGGGCATTTGTCGAGAAAATTGTGGCAATACTGCAAAAGTATTTCTATTGGACGAACCTTCGACGGGATGTCGAGAAGTACATCAAGTCCTGCACTACTTGTGCCATTGCCAAACTGACCATCAAGAAGCAAGGCCTCTATACTCTACTTCCTACCCCTAGTCGACCTTGGGAATCCATCTCCATGGATTACAAGTCGAGCCTTCCTTATACTAAGCATGGAAATGACTGTGTTTTTGTGGTTGTCGACAGATTCTCAAAGATGTCCATTATGATGGCCTACAAGAAGAATATCACAGCAGAAGCCATTATTAAACTCTACTTTCAACAAGTGTGGGTACACTTTGGGATCCCACAGTCTATCATCTTAGATCTCGACAGCAGGTTCCTCAATACATTTTGGTCCAGCTTATGATCGATGTTGGACACCAATCTCACCAAGTCCACAGCTTTACATCTGCAAACTGATGGCCAGACAAAGGTCATCAACCGGATGATTTTACACATTATGTGCATGTACAACTCAAAGCATCCATGCACATGGGATGAGAGCCTCCCCTATGTACAACACAGCTACAACCGGGCTCTCCATAGCTCAACCAGCCACAACCCCTTTCTGGTGGGCTTGGGATTCCAGCCACTATGTCCCATTGACGTAGCCATGTTATTTGCGGCTGCTCAGGCAGATTCAGCCCATGTCCAGTCTAAGGCTAACAAGGCACACAGCTTCATTGACCACATTCATCACATCTGCCAACAGGTTCATCACATCATGGATAGAGCCAATGCTAAGTACAAGCAGCAACATTATCAACATCGGGTGCCACACAACTTCCAAGTGGGCGACAAAGTGTGGCTACATTTGCAAAAGGAGTGCCTCGCTGGACCCTACTGCAAGATTTTCCCACTCTGATATGGGCCATACAGCATCACCAAGGCTGTAGGGGACAATTCCTTTGAGCTCAGTATTCCACCATTCCTTGTTTTTCACCCAGTGTTCAATGTGGACCAACTTCGACCCTACTTTTCAGCTCTACTTGACACATCCGACATGGCAGAACAACTCACACCAACAGAGTTAATTCCAGATTGCATGGAACAAGCCACAACTGATCAGATTATGGACACAGAGATCAATAACACCTGCTAGAAGAGGATCCATCTATGCCGGGTTGTCAAAGCAGGCCAACTCCTTCACCAGGGCAAGTGGCTCACCAGGGACCAAGTTCAGTAAAAGTTTCATCATCTCATGGAGGAACTCAACGCAATGGGGACCATTGCTTCCTAAGGGAGGGGGAATGATCTAGCTGGATCTTGGTGGCCACTCGCCTATTCCACTTGGAACCACACCATTTTTTCTTTCAATTTTTCAGTTTCCTTAATTGTAGCACAATTTACTACTTTTAGTCGTTTTTCGAGTCCTGAACTTCCAGAGCCGTTTTGAGGCCCTAAACGACGTTTTTTGGGCATGAATGCTTCGGAAAATATGAGTGTTTTCCAGAATCGATGTTCATTGTCAGCAGTGTAGTCCTCGGATAGATATTTCTAACGATGTGTCATGTGCATCAAACGAAGATCATATGCCAAAATTACAACCCCGGGAAATTGATGTACCAATTTACCCCAACAGGGCCCATATTCTTGCATTTCATCTCCTAGGGTTAGGTTTTTGGATGTTTAGGGTTTTCCATTGTTTCTCAATAATATATAGGCCTTCGAGCCTCATTGTAACATAGATTTTAGAGGCCAATAGCTGCCATATCTCTTCTCAGAGATAAGCTACCAGTGCCTGAGCTATTTTATTTCCATTCTGTATGTAAGCATATTTTAGTCATTTGTTTTTAATGAAATGAAGTTTTACTTCCACTGCATCTCTGCATTTATGTGTATTTATGTATTTCATTGTGTTCCTTCATAAACCCAGATTAGTGGTATCATAACATTTTGCTCTTTCTCGATCCTTCTTTGTATGTCCCCAACGAGGTTGGGGGAATAAGGAGTTAGGGCTCGATCTAGTTGAACCATTGCAAGATCAGCCTCGCAAACCCTGACGACAGCCCATGGGAGAAGAAAATAAATATGAGGGAGCAGTAGATCCTATCAAATTATTTCTCGAGGAGGCCCTCAAGAAACAAAGGAATGCGATGATGGAAAACTTTGCCCAGATCCTTCAACGACTACCCACTGGCAACGCATCTACATCCAACAACCACTTTGGACGCGCCACTCCCTTTAAGGTACAAGTAAACTTTGACCTTCCCATATTTGAGGGCCAAATAGATGCAAATGTCATTGATATATGGTTGAATTTGTTAGAAGGATATTTATTGGTTCATGACTTTTTCGACCGAGAAAGGATTATTTTTTCACTCCTTAAATCCGCCCCCCATGTTAAGGACTGGTGGGAACTCTATTGGGAGAAACAGAGTGAGGAGGAAGCCTCTTTGTTCTTGGTCACACCCACTTTGAATTATTTCTGAGACGCCATCAAGGAACAATATTATCCTGTGGGGAGTTATGAGGACAAACACATACAATGGACTACGTTGCGGCAGCAAAGGGACCAAGATGTGCATGAGCTGATGAATATGTTCCATAACCTACAAAAAAAGTTGGGTATCAAATATTCGAAGAAATATTTGGCGTTAAAGTACCATTGTTGTCTTCATAGATACATTCAGAATGAACTGGAGTTCCTTGACATCTCCTCGCTTGGTGCGGCATACCGGTATGATGCCAAGATTGAGCAGAAGTTCAAACAGAAGAAGCGAGACTTTAGGTCTGTGAATCAAAAGCAAGGGAAAGGTAACCCCAAACCACCGAACAAAGGACCAAGTCAAGGCAGGGTGGCCCAGGACAACCCACTAAAGGTGCAAGAAAAGAACAACATCACGAAACCAAAAAAGGACATGGGGAAGTGGTGTGAGTTCCATAAGAGCTCCACTCACAACACAAGTGAGTGTCGGGCCAAGCAGACACTGGTAGCTGAGTTGAAGGCTTCTGAATCAGATGTAGGCTCCAACTCTAAATCAAAACCCGACAAGGGGAATGAGAGGGGGAATCAGATTATCGATGCAGAGCCCAATGCCACTGTTTCCACCACGAAGATCTAGAAGAAGGAACCAGAAGATCCAGAGGAGGCTGAGAACCTCTTCCATTCCCAGATGTGGGTAAAGGGTTCCCCATTGTAGTTCATTGTCGACAGTGGGAGCCAGAAGAACTTCATCTCATTAGGTCGTGAAATGGTTTGGATTTCCAACCACAGCACACCCACAACCATACACCATCGGGTGGTTGCACCAAGGATGGGACCTCCATGTAAGCCAGCAATTTCACCTTCCCTACAGCATCAAGCCCTTCACGGATGAGGTATTATGTGACATTGCTCCTCTTGATGTTTCTAATTTATTATTAGTCCAACCATACTTGTGGAAGTGACATGTTGTGTATGAGTCCAGGCCTCGTGTTTTTATTATTACTTTGGGCAATAAGTTGTACAGGATACCGGAAATAGCACCACCTAGAACCATCTCTTTGGTTACTGCAAAACAATGCAGTAAGCTCATTGCCAAAACCAAGAAATTTGTTTTCCTGATGATCTGTCCTTAGGGAAAGAAAAATATTATGGCCACGACCTTTTGACAGGGCCCCTCTACATGAAAACAACATATGGATAAGGTCATGGAGGAGTACGAGGACATCTTCACCTCCACCGCAAGGGTGCCTCTACACTATCAGCTCAAGCACCCCATCGATATGACCCCATGTGCGTCGCTACCCAACGAACCAATCTATCGGCGCTCTGTTCTGGAGAATGATGAAATCAAGAGGTAGGTTCAGGAGTTGTTGCAGAAAGGTCACATCTGGTTGAGTTCATCGCCCTGTGGGAACCTGATCGTGCTGGTGCAGAAGAAGGATGGGACTTGGACACTCTGCATTCACTATCAGGTACTATACAAGATCACTGTCTGGAATAGGTACCCAATCCCACAGATTGATGACCTTCTGGACCAACTGAAGGGGGAAAAATATTTCAGCAAGTTCAACTTGAAGTCTGGGTATCACTAGGTACAAATCGAACCCTCTGATGTGTGTAAGATTGCCTTCAAATCCAAGGAGGGCCTTTTCGAATGGTTGGTCATGCCTTTCAGGTTGATGATTTCCCCTGCAACCTTCATGAGACTAATGGACGACATATTGTGACCATTAATCAACTCCTTTGTAGTGGTGTACTTGGATGACATTCTGATCTTCGGCCAGACTTGGGAAGACAACCTCCACCACATTAGACAAGTCCTCCAAACACTGCGGCAACACAAGTTGTGTGCCAATTTGGAGAAGTGCACTTTTGGCATGACCCAGGTTCAATATCTGGGATACATTATTGATGAGCGGGGGCTGCATGTGGATCCATCCAAGATCCAAGTCATTCAGGATTGGCCAGCCCCAACCACCCTAACAGAGCTCCGCAGCTTTTTGGGTCTTGCCAATTTCTACTGCAATTTTGTGTTGGGATTATTTCATATCACTTGGTCATTGAGTCAAGTCACCAAGGGAGGACGAAAGAAAAATTATTTTGGTCTGAATCTCAACAGAAGGCGTTCAAGATTTGAAGCATCTCCTATGCTATGCACCAGTGCTCACATTACGAGACTTGCAACAACCATTTGAGATCGAGACAGATGCCTCCAACTATGCTATTGGAGCAGTCCTTACTCAACAGGGGCATCCAGTGGCATATCACATTGAGACATTTTCTGACACGGTCCGGAAGTATCCCACTTACAACAAAGAGATGTATTCCATTATGCAGGCTTGTCGACAATGGAAGCATTACATTTTGGGAAAGGAAATGGTCATCTAGACAAACCACTGATCCTTGTAGTTCATATAGACATAAGGGAATTTGCAGAACGATTTCCATCAGAAGTGGTCCACATACTTGCAACAGTTTCATTTGAACATTAAGTACAAGAAAGGAAGCACCAATAATGTTACGGATTACCTCAGTCGACACCCTATCATGGCACTAACCACGGTGGTCAACTCTTGTGGGAACGAGACTTTCGATTGGTCGCTTCTCTACAAAAGTGATCCAGAATTCGGCCACACATACAATACACTCTTGGAGGGTAAGAAAGTTCCTAATTTTCACCTCCAGGATGCCCTACTATGTCACCTGAGACATCTTTTTGTTCCTTCAAGTGAGCATGCCAAGATGATTTTGGAGGTGCACTATAGTCGGGTCGTTGGGCGTTTCGGGGTCGAGAAAATTGTGGGAGTACTGCAAAAGTATTTCTATTGGTTGAACCTTCAACAGGATTTTGGGAAGTACATCAAGTCCTGCACTTCTTGCACCATTGTCAAACCAACCATCAAGAAGCAAGGCCTTTATACTTCATTTCCTACCCCTAGTCAACCTTGGGAATCCATCTCCATGGATTGCATGTCGGGCCTTACTTCTATTAAGCATGGCAATGACTTTATTTTTTTGGTCGTCGACATATTCTCGACGATGTCCATTATGATGGCCTGCAAGAAGAATATCACAGCAGAATCCACTATTAAAATCTACTCTAAACAAGTGTGGGTAAACTTTGGGATCCCATAGTCTATCATATCAGATTAGGACAATAGGTTCCTTAGTACATTTTGGTCCAGCCTATGGTCGATGATGGACACCAAGCTCACCAAGTCCACAGCATTCAATCCGCAAATTGATGGCTAGACAGAGGTCGTCAACCGGATGATTGTACACATTTTGCATGTGTACAACTCAAAGCCTCCACACACATGGGATGAGAGCCTCCCCTATGTACAACACAGCTACAACCGAGCTCTCCATAACTCAACCAGCCACAACCCCTTTTAGGTGGGCTTGGGATTCCAGCCACTATGTCCCATTGACGTAGCCATGCCATTTTCGGCTACTCAGGCAGATTCAGTCCATGTCTAGTCTGAGGCTGATAAGGAAAATAGCTTCGTTGAGCGCATTCAGCACATCCACCAACAGGTTCATGACATATTGGACAGAGCCAATGCTAAGTACAAGCAGTGACATGATCAACATCAGGTGCCACACAACTTCCAGGTGGGCAACAAAGTGTGGCTACATTTGAAAAAGGAGTGCCTCGCTGAACCCTACAACAAGATTTTCCCACTCCGATATGAGTCATACACCATCACCAATGTTGTAGGGGACAATGCCTTTGAGTTCAATATTCCACCATTCCTTGGTCTACACCCAGTGTTCAATGTGGACCGCCTTCGACCCTACTTTCCACCTCTACGAGACACATCTGACATGGAAGAACAACTCACACCAGCAGAGTTAAACCCAAATTGCATGGAACAAGCCACAACTGATCAGATTATGGACACACATATCAAGAACACCCACCAGTAGACGATCCATCTATATCGAGTTGTCAAAGTAGGCCAACTCCTTCACCAGGGCAAGTGGCTCACTAGGGACCAAGTTCAGCAGAAGTTTCCTCATCTCATGAAGGAACACAACGCAATGGGGACCATTGCTTCCTAAGGGGGGAGGAATGATCCAGGTGGATATTGGTGGCCACCCACATATTCCACTTGGACCCACACCATTGTTTCTTTCAATTTTTCAGTTTCCTTAATAGTAGCACAATTTACTACTTTTAGCGATTTTCGGGTCTTGAACTTCTGGAGCCGTTTTGAGGCCCTAAACGACATTTTTTGGGCATGAATGCTCCGGCAAATATAATTTTGTTCTAAACTCGATATTCGTTGTTAGCAGTGTATTCCTCGGACACATATTTATAATGATGTGTCATGTGCATCAAACGGAGATAGTATGCCAAAGTTAAGACCCCGGGAAATTGATGTACCAACTTACCCCAACGGGGCCCATATTCTAACATTTCATCTCCTAGGGTTAGGTTTTTGGATGTTTAGGGTTTTCCATTGTTTCTCAAGAATATATAGGTCTTCGAGCCTCATTGTAACAAAGAGTTCAGAGGCCATTATCCTTCACATCTCTTCTCAGAGATAAGCTACCAACGCGCGAGCTATTTTATTTACATTCTTTCTGTAAGCATATTTCAGTCATTTGTTATTAATGAAATGTTTTACTTCTGCTGCATCTATGCATTTATGTGTATTTATGTATTTCATTGTGTTCCTGCATAAATTTGGATCAGTGGAAATAGAGCAG
>ML790905.1:478567-502810 GCA_009831015.1 Picea engelmannii | reverse complement strand
TAGTTAGAGTTAGTATATTAGTTGTTTAGTTTAGTTAGTTTTTGTTTTATTTCTTTTCATAAAATTATAAAATCAAAAAACAATAGCTCTCACTGTCTTAGGACAGAATGCAAATGAGTTTTTCAGGTTTTCATTCAAATCTGGAAATTGTTAATATTGTACATTTTGTGAATAAGATTTATTTCTGTTAATAGTTAGATAATTAATTTCTTAGAGTTAGCATAGTATTAGATAGTAGATTGTATATAGAATAGTTAGATTTGTTTTAGTTTGTTTTAATAGTTGTTTTTAGTTAGATTAGTTAATTTATAGTTTTCTTTTTGTTTTCTTAGGACTTAGATCGACTAACGGAGCCGCTAAACCCGTCAGGGTGGGTTATCCCAAACAGATTGGGTTATTAGACAACCCCGGACCGGATCCACTCTCCCAGTTGACGGATGGTCAATTTCGCCCGTCAACAGCCCCTAACGAGGTTGGGGTATAAGGAGTTAGGGCTTGATCTCGTTGAACTGTTGTAAGATCAGCCTCACAAACCTCGATGGCAGCCCATGGGGAAAGAAAAGAAATATGAGGGAGCAGTAGATCCTATCAAATTGTTGCTCGAGGAGGCCCTCAAGAAACAAAGGAATGTGATGATGGACAAATTTTCCCAGATCCTTCAATGACTGCCCATTGGCAATGCATCTACATCCAACAACCACTATGGAGGCACCACTCCTTTTAAGGTACAAGTAAACTTTTACATTCCCATATTTGAGGGCCAAATAGATGCAGATGCCATTGATAGATGGTTGAATCTATTAGAAGGATATTTCTCAGTTCATGACTTTTCCGACCAAGAAAGGATTATTTTTGCACTCCTTAAAGACGCCCCCCATGTCAAGGACTGGTGGGAAACCTACTGGGAGAAACAGAGTGAGGGGGAAGCCTCTTTGTTCTCGATCGCACCCACTTGGAATTCTTTCTGAGACGCCATCAAAGAACAATATTATCCTATGGGGAGATATGAGGACAAATACATACAATGGACTACATTGCGACAACAAAGGGACCAAGATGTGCATGAGCTGACGAATCTGTTCCATGCCCTACACACAAAGTTGGGTATCAAAGATTCAGAGAAACGTTTGGTGTTATAGTACCGCAGTTGTCTTCATAGATACATTCAAAAGGAAATGGAGTTCCTCGACATCTCCTCACTTGGTACAGCATACCGGTATGTTGCCAAGATTGAGTAGAATTCAAACAGAAGAAGCGAGAATTTGGGTTTGCAAATCAAAAGTAAGGGAAAGGTACCCCCAAACTGTCGAACAAAGGACCAAGCCAAGGTGAGGCGGCCCAGGAAAACCCGCCAAAGCCACAAGCAAAGAACAACATCATGAAGCCAAAAAAGGACACAGAGAAGTGGTGTGAGTTCCATAAGAGCTCCACTCACAACATAAGTGAGTGTCGGGCCAAGCAGTCACTGGTAGCCGAGTTGAAGGCTTGTGAATCAGATGCAAGCTCTCACTCTGAATCAGAACCTGACAAGGGAAAGACAGGGGGAAGAAGATTATCGATGTAGATCCCAATGCCACCATTGCCACCACAAATATCCAGAAGAAGGAACCAGAAGATCCAGAGGAGACGAAGCACCTCTTCCATTCCTAGATGTGGGTAAAGGGTTCCCCGTTGCAGTTCATTGTGGACAGTGGGAGCCAGAAGAACCTCATCTTAGTAGAGGTCATGAAACAGTTGGGCTTGCCAACCACGGCACACCCACAACCATACACCATCAGGTGGCTGAACCAAGGACGGGACCTCCGCGTAAGCCAGCAATGTCGCCTTTCCTATAGCATCAAGCCCTTCACGGATGAGGTATTATGTGACATTGCTCCTCTTGATGTTTCTGATGTATTATTAGGCCAACCGTACTTGTGGAAGCGACATGTTTTGTATGAGTCCAGGCCTCGTGTTGTTATTATTACTTTGGGAAATAAGTTGTACAGGATACCGGAAATAGCACCGCCTACCACCATCTCTTTGGTTACTGCAAAACCATACTTGTGGAAGCGACATGTTGTGTATGAGTCTAGGCCTCATGTTGTTATTATTACTTTGGGCAATAAGTTGTATAGGATAAAGGAAATAGCACCACCTATAGTCATCTCTTTGTTTACTGCAAAACAATGCAGTAAGATCTTTGCCAAAACTAGGAAATTCGTTTTCCTGATGATCCACCCTTAGGGAAAGAAGAAGATTGTGGCCACGACCTCTAGACAGGGCCCCTCTACACGACAACAACAAATGGATAAGGTTGTGGAGTAGTACAAGGACATCTTCACCTCCCCCGCATGGGTGCCTCTACACTGTCAGATCAAGCACCCCATCGATCTGACCCCAGGTGCGTCACTGCCCAATGGACCAATCTATCGGTGCTCTATTATGGAGAATGATGGAATCAAGAGGTAGATTCAGGAGTTGTTGCAGAAAGGTCACATCTGACCGATTTCATCACCTTGTGGGAGCCTGATCATGTTGGTGCAGAAGAAGGATGGGACTTGGAGACTCTACATTGACTATCGGGTACTGAACAAGATCATTGTCTAGAATAGGTACCCGATCCCATAGATTGATGACCTTCTAGACCAACTCAAGGGGGTAAAATATTTCAGCAATATCAACTTGAAGTCTGGGTATCACCATGTACCAATCGAACCCTCTGATGTGTGGAAGATTGCCTTCAAATCCCAGGAGGGCCTTTTCGAATGGTTGGTCATGCCTTTCAGGTTGACGAATGCCCCTACAAACTTCATGAGACTAATGTATGACATCTTGCGACCATTCACTAACACATTTGTAGTGGTGTAATTGGATGACATTCTGATCTTCATCCAGACTTGGGAAGAGCACCTCCACCACATCCGATAAGTTTTCCAAACACTGTGGCAACACAAGTTGTGTGCCAATTTGGAGAAGTGCACTTTTGGCATGACCTAGGTTCAGTATCTGGGATACATTATTGATGAGCGGGGGGTGCATGTGGATCCAGCCAAGATCCAAGTCATTCATGATTGGCCATCCCCAACCACCCTAATAGAGCTCCAGAGCTTTTTGGGTCTTGCCAATTTCTACCGTAGGTTTGTGTTGGGATTCTCTCATATCACTTGGCCCTTGAGTCAAGTCACCAAGGGAGGAGTGAAAGAAAAATTCTTTTGGTATGAATATCAATAGAAGGCGTTCGACAATTTGAAGCATCGCCTTTGCTCTGCACTAGTGCTCACATTACCAGAATTGGAACAACCATTTGAGATCAAGATAGATGCCTCTGACTATGCTATTGGGGTAGTCCTTACTCAAGAGGGGCATCCAATGGCATATCACAGTGAGACACTTTCTGACATAGTCCAGAAGTATCCCACTTACGACAAAGAGATGTATTCCATTGTATAGGCTTTCCAATAATGGAAGCATTACATTTTGGGAAAGGAAATGGTCATCCACACAGACCACTAACCCTTGCAGTTCATACAGACATAAGGGAATTTGCAGAATGATCACCATCATAAGTGGTCCACATACCTGCAACAGTTTCATTTGAACATTAAGTACAAGAAAGGAAGCACCAATAATTTTGCAGACTTCGTCAGTCGACCCCCTATCATGATGTTAACCATGGTGCTCAACTCTTGTGGGCATGAGACTTCTGATTGGTCGCTTCTCTACAAAAGTGATCTAGATTTCAGCCACACATACAATACGCTCTTGGAGGGTAAGCAAGTTCCTAATTTTCACCTCCAAGATGCCCTGCTATGTCACCTGGGACATCTTTATGTTCCTTCAAGCGAGCGTGCCAAGATGATTTGGGAGGCACACTACAGTCAGGTCGTTGGGCATTTCGGGGTCGAGAAAACTATGGCAGTACTGCAAAAGTATTTCTATTGGTCGAATCTTTGATAGGATGTCGGGAAATACATCAAGTCCTGCACTGCTTGCCCCATGTCTAAACCGACCATCAAGAAGCAAGGCCTCTATACTCTGTTGCCTACCCCTAGTCGACCTTGGGAATCCATCTCTGTGGATTACATGTTGGGCCTTCCTTCTACTAAGCATGGAAATGACTATGTTTTTGTGGTCGTCGATAGATTCTCGAAGATGTCCATTATGATGGCCTGCAAGAAGAATATCACAACAGAAGCCACTATTAAACTCTACTTTGAATGAGTGTGGGTACACTTTGGGATCCCATAGTCTATCATCTCATATCGGGACAGTAGGTTCCTCAGTACATTTTGGTCCAGCCTCTGGTTGATGTTGGACACCAAGCTCACCAAGTCCACATATTTCCATCCGCAAACTGATGGCCAGATAGAGGTCATCAATCGGATGATTGTACACATTTTGTGCATGTACAACTCAAAGCATCCATGCACATGGGATGAGAGCCTCCCCTATGTAAAACACAGATACAATCCGGCTCTCCATAGCTCAACCAGCCACAACCCCTTTCAGGTGGGCTTGGGATTCCAGCCACTATGTCCCATTGACGTAGCCATGCCATTTGTGGCTACTCAAGAAGATTCATCCCATGTCCAGTCTGAGGCTGACAATGCAAACAACTTCATTGAGTGCATTCAGGACATCTGCCAACAGGTTCATGACATTTTGGACAGAGCCAATGCTAAGTACAATCAGCGATATGATTAGCATCGGGTGCCACACAACTTCCAGGTGGGCGATAAAGTGTGGCTACATTTGCAAAAGGAGTGCCTCACTAGACCCTACCGCAAGATTCGCCCACTCCGATATGGGACATACACTATCACCAAGGTTGTATGGTATGTTTCCTTTGAGCCCAGTATTCCACCATTCCTTGGTCTGTACCTAGTGTTCAATGTGGACCACCTTCGACCCTACTTTCCACCTCTACTTGACACATCTGACATGGCAGAACAACTCACACCAACAGAGTTAAACCCAAATTGCATGGAACAAGCCACAAATGATCGGATTATGGACACACAGATCAAGAACACCCACCAGTAGAGGATCCAACTATATCAAGTTGTCAAAGCAGACCAACTCCTTCACCAGGGAAAGTGGCTCACTAGGGACCAGGTTCAGCAGAAGTTTCCTCATCTCATGGAGGAACTCAATGCAATGGGCACCATTGCTTCCTAAGGGGGGAGGAATGATCTAGATGGATATTGGTGGCCACCCGCCTATTCCACTTGGAACCACACCATTATTTCTTTCAATTTTTCAGTTTCCTTAATTGTAGCACAATTTACTATTTTTAGCAGTTTTTCGCGTCTTGAACTTTCGGAGTCGCTTTGAGGCCCTAAACAACGTTTTTTGGGCATGAATGTTGCGGAAAATATGATTTTGTTCAATATTTGACATTTTCTATCTGCAGTGTTGTCCTTGGATAGATCTTTCTAACGATTTGTCATGTGCGTCAAACAGAGATAGTATGCCAAAGTTACGACCCTGGGAAATTGATGTACCAATTTACCCCAACGAGGCCCATATTCTGGTGTTTCATATCCTAGGGTTAGGTTTTTGGATGTTTAGGATTTTCCATTGTTTCTCAATAATATATAGGCCTTCGAGCCTCATTGTAACACAGAGTTCAGAGGCCAGTAGCCGCCACATCTCTTCTCAGAGATAAGCTATCAGCGCCCGAGTTATTTTATTTCCATTCTGTCTGTAAGCATATTTCAGTCATTTGTTGTTAATGAAATGAAGTTTTACTTCTGCTGCATCTCTACGTTTATGTGTATTTTTGTATTTCATTGTGTTCCTGCTTAAATCTGGATCACGGACATAATGCATGATGTTGGAATGGTAGGAAGGTATCAGGTTGCACCTAAAAAGAGTCATATGTTAGTTGTCAAAAGAATATTCAGATACTTGAAAGGAACAATGAACTATGGCCTATGGTATCCTATGAATCATAATTTTCAACTATCAGTCTATTCATATTTTGATTGGGCTAACTGCATGGATGAAAGGAAAGGCACGAGTGGAGGTGCATTCTTCTTAGGAGATTCTCTTGTAGCATGGTTGAGCAAGAAGCAAGGTTCCATTTCCTTATCGACTACATAAGTTGAATACATTGCAGCTACCACTTGTTGTACCCAAGTATTATGGATGATTCAGACACTTGTAGACTTGGAGGTAAAGTATAATGCACCGATCCCAATTCATTGTGATAATACTAGTGCAATTAGTGTGTCAAAGAATCATGTATTTCACTTCAAGACCAAGCATATACCCATCAAGTATCATTTATTGAGGGAACAGGTAACCAACATTGTTGTTTCTTTGCATTATATTCCATCCAAAGATCAGATTGTTGATATCTTCACTAAACTGCTTGCAAAAGATCAGTTTGAGTATCTACGCCAGAAGTTGGGCGTGACCTTGTTATCAAGTTAAAATAGTCTATCTGATCAGGGGGAGCACAGAGTCACTCTCTATTTTCTTTGGCATTGATGTCAAAGGGGGAGAAAAAGGAGTTGTCTGTATGCTACAGTTGGAGGTCTAAGAAGAATAGTGCAGCCTTTCAGGGTTGCCATCAATGCCAAAGGGGGATATTGTTGGCATGTTTACAGGAAGAATGTGCTTGTCATTGATGGAAAAAACAACAGCGAACCAAACCTCGAGAGCGCAGAAGATGAGAAAGATCAGAAGAGATAGTGGTTTCCAGAAGTGTAGACGAGGTCCAAGAGACGGACTTGTAGGAGGAGCAAAGGTCAAGACCCGTGAACACTTAGAAATCCATATAAGTCGGAGAGATCAAAATCTCAGGAGGAAGAGCGACAGTGGTCATTGGATCATCGATCCAAAGGACCAACAACCGTCAGATTGAATTAATGTAGGATAGGATAAGAAGGGAAAAACGATTGAGAATTCGATCATCTGAATTTTCATCAGCCATCGGATTGATTTAAGTGGAAGGACATGATAAGAAGGGGATGAGATATGAGATCTCGATCACCAAAATTTTCGTCAGTCGTCTGATCGAAATAAGTGAAAGGATAGGATAATTTAGAAGAAGGGCACGCTAATCTCAGCAATCGATAATCAGGCACTCAGATCTACTGTCGACCAGGCATATCAAATTGCCCCGACCTTTCTGCCTTTAACCGTGGGGGGGGTCCGAGTTGGTGGTATTTCCAATGTGGGACCCTCATACATGTCACCTTCTTGTCAACTTGGACCCCCCTCACTCATTTCCACTTACCGCCTAACCCCCCCTCTGAGTAAACCACCAAACCACTCATACATACCACCTCTGCGCTCTGACGTCACACTCCACTACCCGCTACACATCACACTCCACTACTGCACTATGCCTCCACACTCCACTACACTACCTACATGTCTCACCCACGTCAGCAGACCACCTTAGCAAGTACATTTGGTAGACCACATCAACAAGGACATGTGGAAGACCACGTCAGCAAGTACACATGGCATAATCAGATGATGACAAGTGTCAAGAAGAAATTGGCTCGTGCCATGTCAACAAGTGACGTAAGCAAGTTACGTCACTCCAGGAAATTTACTTCGGGAGTTTCATCACCAACAAATGTCAAAAGTCCCGAAGGAAGAAGATCTGAAGCCGCTCTCATTCGTTCGATATGAAGATCACTTCGGGTGCATTCTCAACCGTTGATCTAGTTTAGTGGAAGGACAGTGTAAGTGGAAGTGTTAACCGACAGTAAGCAGTCTCCACTACCTATGAATTATTCAGCAGGTGACCACTCTGAAGGAGAATGAATCAGCGATTAGCCTAAAGTCTTGAAGTATCAAACACCTAAGACCCGAAGAAGACCATGGTCGTTGATAGTCAGGAGGGGTACATGTCAGAAGATTATTCATTCGAGTGAAAGCACTCCAGCAGAAATGAGTGCATAGGAGTTGAAAGTTTCGAAGCCCGAAGTGTCGAAGTCACTCATCATCGTTGATCATGCAGGAGGGTACATGTCAATAGATCATTGACTCTAGGTGAAAGCATTCATGGAAAAGCGAAGCGTCGAAGAGTCGAAAAGGTCGAAGTCCCAGAGCGGAGGATAGTCATTGGATTAAGGAGGACAGATGTCAGCAGATCTTCCATTTCAGAAGATATCCAGTTAGAAGAAACAAGAAGTTGAGATTTGAAATCTCTGAAGTCCGGAGACCCGAAGGAGATCTCAACCGTTGATCTGAGAGGGACACGTGTCAATGGATTGTCAACTCCGGAAGATTGATGTACGGAGGAAAGAAAGGGTTTATATTTGAAACTCTCGAAGCTTGGATCACGAAATAAATCATAGTCATTGATTTAGAAAGGTTAGATTTGATCCACATATCGTGAAAGAAAAAATTTGAATCGTCCGTTCAAGAGCACCGTCAAGATCGTGAGATAGATGGTCCCGTCGCATTGTAGGGATTGAAGATGCACGAACTTTAAAAATTTGAAGGCGGGCCACAATCAAAACCATGGTTTTGTATAAAGGACACGTGGAGGCTCGACGTAAATTGCGGGGCAAAAAGTAGTTCGATACAAACCACCTTTGGACACGCCCGCAATCTCATGGTCACATGAGATCTTCGCCCAAGGTCATATCGAGAAATGAAGCTAGTGCTCATTAGACCGAGATTGGGAAGCACCTTTTGAATAAGAATTTGGTCACCGCCAGTGGTCACGTGAAGGAAGGGGATTAGAAGCCAAAGAAGCCAAAAACGACTGACTGTAACTACCAGAGAAGACAAAGAGTTGCGACTACTAGAGAAGCCAGAGAATCTCAAGATAATACCTGCTAATGATGAACAGATTCAGAATATCCACCAGATAAGATGAAGAGTTTGAATGATGATCAGGTTGAGGACTCGAGGTGAGAAATACATGCAGAACAGAGAATATAGCATGTTTTTTTTTATAGTTATGCATGTGGGTAGAATGTGGCCGAGTACAATACCTGAACAGGAGATCAAAGGTGCAGAGATAGCATAGAGTATAAAGGAAGAAGAGAAGCTAAACAGAGGGATCAGAGTGCGCAGCAGGAGAAAGAGCAGAGTATATAAGCAGAACATAGTAATAGAAGTTGGAAGAGATAGAGGAGACATGGAGTTCTAACGGACCATATCAGAGACAGAGCAAGTAAGTAAAGTTTTTTTTAGATTCAATCAATATGGTAGGGTGGTGCTAGGGAGGATTGCAGTCCTCTAAATTCTAGTTGGTGCTAGAAGATATTCTGGGAGTTGGTGTTTCCATCTAGTGGGTGCTAGAGAAACCTGGGAGTTGGTGCTTCCATCAAGTTGGTGCTAAAGAAATCTGAGAGTTGGTGCTCTCTACAAGTTGTATCTTGCTATCAGAGGTTGTAGCCTCGTATTTGAGTTGGAGCTCAAAGACTGTGATGTACATGAAAGTTGGAGATTGATTGACATCCTAAGAAGAAGAGGTTTTCACCCTTATGGGTTTCTTCATGAAAACCAGTGTCTCTGTGTATTCTGTGTGATTGATCAAATATTGTATATCTAAGCATGTTAAGTTATCAACAACACATTAAATAATGATCTAGAAATAATCAGAAAATAACAGGAAAAGTTTCAAGCTTATATACATAACTGATCCACCCCCACTCTTAGTTATATTTCCAACATCGAGTGCCCTTGATCTGTGTGTCCACAATCTGATCATTGGATTCCTGTTGTATGCAGTCAAGGTTCAGCTCTGTTGGTGTCAGTTTTTTCGCTACTTCTTAGGTGTCCAATAATGGTGGGAAATAAGGGCGAAGGAGATCCACGTTGAACACTGGGTGCAGGCCAAGGAAAGGAGGAATGTTGAGCTCAAAAGAATTATCCCCCACGGCCTTATGGGTGATGGTGTACGACCCATAACGGAGTGGGCGAAGCTTCTGATGGGGTCCTGTAAGGCGTTCATTCTGCAAGTGCAACCAAACTTTGTCACCCACCTAAAACTTATGTGGCACCTGATGTTGATCATGGCATTGTTTGTACTTGTCATTGGACTTTTGTAGGATATCCTGAACCTGTTGGCGAATGTGCTTTGTCATMTTCAGTTTGAGTAGGATATGAGTCGGTATAGGTGACCGCAAGGTCAAGTGCAACATCTATGGGACCCAATRGTTGGAATCCCAACCCCACCTAAAAGGGGTTTGTGGCCGGTTGAGCTATGCAGGGCTTGTTTGTAGCTATGATGGACATAGGGAAGGCTCTCATCTCATGTGCAAGGGTGCTTTGAATTATACATGCGAAGGATATGMACAATCATCCGATTTACAACCTCGRTTTGGCCATCTGTCTGGGGGTGGAAGGCCATGGATTTGGTGAGCTTGGTGTCCAGCAGTGACCAGAGGCTCAACCAGAATGTGATGAGAAATCGACTGCCCCAATATGAGACAATGGTTTGTGGGATTCCAAAATGTACCAAGACACGTTCAAAGAAGAGCTTTCCAGTGGCCTCTATTGTGATGCTCTTCTTGTAGGAAACCAGAATCGCCATCTTAGAAAAGCAATCAACAACCACAAAAACACAGTCATTTCCTCACTTGGTGGATGGGAGGCCCGACATGTAGTCCATTGAGATGGATTCCCATGGCCTGTCAGGAGTAGGAAGAGGGGTGTACATGCCCTGGTTCTTAGTGGTCGATTTGGCAATAGCGCAGGCAGTGCAGGACCTGATATACTTACTGACCTCCTGTAGAAGTTTCAGCCAGTAGAAATGTTTTTTTAGAAACACCATTATATTTTTGACACTGAAGTGTCCTACCACCCAACTATAGTGGGCTTCCCAGATTATCTTCTCTCTCTCACTTGATGGAACACAGATATGGCCCAGACGACACAACAACCCATCTTGAAGATGGAAATTATCTACAACTACGTTTGCACCCAACATTTGGTAGGTGGTGGCGAAGTCTGGGTCTATCTCATAGAGTTGGGGCGATCCAGAGGTCTCATGGCCACAAGAGTCGAGCACCATTGTGAGTGCCACGACTGGTAGTCTGTTGAGGCAATCTGCACTGCGATTGGTGCTTCCTGTTTTATACTTGATGTTGAGATGGAATTGCTGCAAGTATGTGGACCACTTTTGATGGTGGTCATTCTTCAATTTTCCTTGTGTCTACATGAACTTCAGTGGCTTATGATCAATGTGGATGATTGTCTCCTTCCCAAGAATGTAATGTCTCCACTGGCGGCAGACTTGAACAATGGAGTACATTTCTTTGTTGTAAGTAGGGTACTTACTGACAACATCTGATAGTGTCTCACTATGATAGGCCATGGGGTGGCCATTCTAAGTGAGAACGGTGCCCACAGCATAGTCTGAAGCATCTGTCTCAATCTCAAAGGGTTGTTGCAGGTCTGGTAGTGAAAGTACTAGGGTTGATCACAAGCATTGCTTCAAATTATCAAACGCTTGTTGTTGGGACTGGCCCCATGCAAATTTTGCCTTACCACCACCCCTGGTTATTTGGCTGAGGGCCCATGCAATATGGGAGAATCCCAACATGAACTTGCAATAGAAATTGGCAAGGCCCAAGAATCTCCCAAGCTCGGTGAGTGTGGTTAGCGCTGGCCAGTCACGGATGACTTGGATCATGGCTGGATCCACATGTACGCCATGTTGATCAACGATGTAGCCCAGGTAATGGACCATGTCCATGCCGAAGGATCATTTTTTCAAGTTGGCGTATAGCTTGTGTTGTCGCAGGGTGTGTAGAACCTACTGAATATGTTGCAAGTGTTCTGCCCAAGTCTTGTTATAAATGAGAATGTCATCTAGATACTCCACTACAAAAGTATTGGTGAATGGTCATAGGATATCGTCCATCATCCTCATGAAAGTGGCTAGAGCATTTGTCAAACCAAAGGGCATGACCAACCATTCAAAAAGGCCTTCCTTTGACTTGAAGATGGTATTCCATACATCTGTCTGTTCAATTAGGACCTAGTGGTAGCCAGACTTCAGATCAATCTTACTGAAGTATTTGGCCCCCGTAAGTTGATCAAGGAGGTCTTCGATTTAGGGAATCGGGTACCAGTTTTTTACTGTGATTTTATTTAGATCCCGGTAATCAATGCAGATTCGTCAAGTTCCATCTTTCTTTTGTACCAACAAGATTGGGCTCCCGCAAGGTGATGAGATGGGATGGATGTGCCTTTTGTGGAGCAGTTCTTGGATCTATCGCTTGATATCCTCATTCTCTAATAGAGAGCGGCGATAGACTGGCCCATTGGGAAGCGGTGCGTCGGGGGTCAGATCGATGGGGTGCTTGACCTGGAAGTGCAGAGGTACCCTGGTAGGTGAGGAGAAGATATCTAAGTATTCTTCTATGACCTTATCTACTTGCTTATGTTGTGTGGAGAGGTCAGGCACAGAGACCCTGGATGTGGTCGTAATATTTTTCTTATTCTAAGAGAGAATCATGAAGAATACAAACTTCCCCATCTAAGAGATGACCTTCCTGCATTTCTTAGCAGAGATCAAGGAAATAGCATTAGGTGGGACTGCCTCGGGTATTCTATACAATTTCCTATTCAAAGTAATAATAACACTACGAGGCCTAGACTCATATACAACATGACGTTTCCATAAATAAGGTTGGCCCAAAAGAACATCACAAACTTGGAGAGGAGCAACATCACACATTACCTCGTCTTTGAAGGGCTTGATGTCGTATGAAAATTGACACTATTGGTTGACGCGAAGATCGCTTCCATGGCGGAGCCATCCAATGGTATAGGGTTTTAGGTGCGGCATTTTTGGCAGGGCCAGCCGCTTGACGACCTCTGCTGAGATGTGGTTCCTCTGGCTACCGCTATCAACAATGAAGTGCAGTGGGGTGCCTTTTACCCACATCTGTGAATGGAAGAGGTGCTCTCCTTCTTCTGGCTCGTCTGGTTCACAAGGTTGGAGCTTGGTGGTAGCAACGATGGCAATGGGTTCTGCGTCAATGATTCGTCTTCCCCTTTCTGGTTCTGGCTCAGAGTCAGAACCCGCATCTAATTCAGAGGATTTCACTTCGGCCACCAACGACTGCTTTGAGCGGCATTCATTAGTGTTGTGCCAAGGAATCTTATTGAATTCACACCACTTCCCGGTATCTTTCTTTTTCTTTCCAGTGTCCTCATATAACAACAATAGAGGTGCTCGGTTGTAGGTGTTGGCTATTTCTCAGTGGACAAAAGACACACACAGAATGAGTAAGTAACATCTCATTGAGTGGATGAAGAAGGACTTTCATTTAAGTGTGTAGGGAAAGGTTCAAGGAAAGGAATAAAGGGGCAGCAAGGGAGATAGCAGCTAACCAGCAAGATCGAAGCATTGATCTTGGGGTTTGTAGGGCTTGGATATTTGATTATTTTCATTCCTCGGGTGAATCGTTATCCCAAGATGGGAGCCTATAAGAGGATCTTGGATGATGGAGCAATGGAAAGTAGTAGAGTGGAAAAAAACAGGAACAAGAAGCTCCAAAGGTTGAGCAGCTCAGAGGGAGTCGGCTTCCAGGTTCAAGTGGGAAGGCGAAGCCTTACAATTCTTTCAATAAGGAGTCATGGTATGAGATGGCCATGCAGGAGGATCAGGAGCAGGAGACTTCTAAGATCATTTTCAGAGGCAGTGAATCTTCGGAGACAGATTAGAACATCATGGCAGGGATAGCTTTCGTGTCAGAGAGAGTAGCCAATCAGGTGTATTGGAGAGCATGCATGGAAGCAAATCTGGTAGTGAAGATAGATCCAGATATAGGTGGGAGAAGTACCTTCCTCGCTAGGAGGGAGTGTTGATGTTTGTGGTAGAATTGGATAGGTACTTTTGCATTGGCATCTGTCTAGCATGTGGAAGTCATCAAATAATCTTCTAGTCTTGAGTTTACTTTAGTCAAAAAGAATTAATTAAAGTAAAATTGTATTTATTAGTGAATTGAGTTATTTAAGGGACATGCATAGCATGCAACATGTAATCTAAATCTTAAGTGTGTGAGAAGTAATCTCAACCGTAGATCACTTTGAATATTAGAAATAGATTGTAACTCGTGATTATAAAAGCAAGGCTAGGAGAAGGAGGAAGATACTTGTGTTGAGGGAGTCGACACAGAAACCTTGGTGAGAGACCAAGGTGTGGATATTTGGTGAGATGTCAAGATCAAGATAACCTTGATGGGAGATCAAGGTCAGGTACTTTGACGAGGGGTCAAGGTAGAATATTTGTTGAGATGCCAAGATCAAGAGACACTTGTGTGAGATACACTTGTGAGAGACATGTGTTGAGGGAGTCAACACAATCGGGACTTTGAGAGGAAGTCACTTCGGTGAGAAACCAAGGTTGAGGATAGCAAAGAAGGACTTTTTCTAGTGTAAGGAGTGTCGGAGCAAAGAAGGACATTTTCTTACACTAGGGTGAGGATATCTCACTGGTTGGGTGAAGAGAGTTCATCCAAGTATTGATGAGAGGATATCCACCTATCAAGATCTTGAATCACGATCCTGTAGCCAGTAATGTTTTCATATTTTCCTCTAAACACAAGTTATCTTTCATGTAAGCATTCACTTTAGTTCATGTGGGATTAAAAACAAATGGTTTAGATGTTAGTTTCCATCCATTGTTCATGCTTTCAAACATACTGACCCATTTCACTTTTACATAATAGAGAATTTGATTTGCATTCTTCTTAGACAAATGATAAATGTGATATGTATATGCAGAAGCCTAATCTATTTTGCATTTGCAAATAACTATGGTGGAATAATCTAGAAGTAGGGTAGAAAGGAGAAAGAGAATGTTTTGATGTTAGTAGCTTGTATTATGATTTGTTATTCAATGTGTAGTCACCCTTATGATTCATCTTGAGTTGATCAAGGGAAAAAATAACAAATCCTTTTGTAGGAATTGATTTAGGACTCCCATCGTAGAATGTTTGAATTCATTTTGACAGAGATTATTTAGGTTTTCTATTGCTACTAGAGCAAATTATTTGAAGTAATGTAACTTATGTGAGATAAAATATGGAATACTCTTCTTAAGTAGCATGGATAATTTTCTTCAATTGATCCAAGAGTCTCATAAGAACACATCTCAATTCACTTTTACAAAGATCATTTGGTTTTGTACTGCTTCTAGAGCAAATTTTCTGAAGTAACATGGCTCTCCAATAGGCTTTTTACACCAATATGCGGGGTCTTGAACTATTTCATGACAAATTGAATTGCATGCAAAGGAAAAATATGTGCAAAAACAAGTGTCATTGAGATGGAATTTGTTTACACTTTTGTCACTTGCAGTTAGCGAAATATTCATGTTCTTTCTTGGTGTTGATCAGAGGATCAATATTGTGAAATCAAGATAGGGTTCCTCTCTGGAGAACAAGAGAAATCCCACACAATTCTAGCAACCAAATACTCATAGTTTTCATGTCCATTACCATTGACCGGGTTCTATAATAGGTACTGGAATAGTAGTGTGACATGTTCCCTTAATCCCTTAAATTATCATTGTTACTAACTTTATAGAGTGCATTAGTGAGATTTGATTGTTGGTTTTCTATTATTTGTATCTTTGGTTTCCAAAGAAGAATGTTCTTGCAAACATTTACATAAATTTCTAATATTATCTACGCAAAGATCCTAAAATATGTAATGAAATGGGGGTTTGACATGTTCCCTTAATCCCTTAAATTATCATTGTTACTAATTTTGTAGAGTACATTAGTCAAGTTTGATTGTTGGTTTGTTATTATTTATATCTTTGGTTGCCAGAGAGGAATGTTATTGCACTCTTGTACACAGTTTTCTAATATTATCTATGTAAAGATCCAGAAGTGGATGGTTTGAAACCCTCCTTAACAACCATCCCAATGTCAATTCACATGGAGAGTTGTTTGCAAATGAGATGAGGGAAAGCTTTATTTACATCCAACATATTCTTGATAAAGTATATAATCTTCACTGAAATAGTAGTGCTTCTAATTTGTTGCTATAAGTAGTTTTTTATCAGTTCAAGTTACCATTTTGTGCATGTTGTCAACTACTAGCTAAATCGGCATACAATTAAACATTCATGGGGTCCTTTTATTTCTTATATGCACCTTACAACATTATACTCACCTGTTTTTTTAATTTTTCCCTGCATTTGAGTAGAATCCAAAAAAAAAGAGAGATATACTTTAGTAGGGATTTTTCTCCTACAATGGCATATGGGTGAAGTATAAAAATAAAGAAGAATTATGATTCCTTCAATGTTGTTCATTTTGAGTTGGATTGGTGTATGTATTTCTATAGTCTTTTTATAGGAGAAATTTGTTTAATTCTTTAGAACTCTATCTTTGGAATTCATGAATAATTTTTGTTTTGTAAATCTAATAAGATAAATGTTGCTTACACAAGGATCTCATTTCTAAGAGTTGAAACTATTGCCATTTTCCAAATTGTAGGATGTACAATAAGCTAGATATCAAAATATATGTCTTTAGAAGGTAGTTTTTCGACAAGCTATTTTACTTGTCTTTTCAACTACCCACAAGGAACATGCTCTCTCATCATGTGGTTTGTTGTTTTCAATTTTTGATTTTGTTATTGTCGCAAGGTCCTCGTTTTGTTTCTAGATGATCTGTAAGAAGTTAGAACCCAAACATCGATGTACTATTTTTTTATTGATAGGGGTTTTCATTCTCTAATTATAATAATAATAATCTATTTTTAAGGTCACAGCTAAGCCACACCAAATTGGTGTATGAGACCCCCTTGTTTGTGGGACAAGGGACCCCCCTCTGCCCAGCAATTTGACTGGTAAAGTCTACAAAGGTATACATACCCTACCCTCCTCTGGATTTGAACTTGTGACCTCTTAAGAGGAAACATGTGTTCTTAACCATTAGGCCCACTCAAGCTGTATTTCATCTTAAATATCCTTATTTTGTTTCTAGATTTCTTGTGAGAACCCAAATAAATAGTTGCATTCAATCTTTTTTTTGCTTGTTGGATTTATCTCAAATTTGAACTTTGTGAGTGAGTTTCTTTCTGAATTACTAGAGTCTATGTAGATTAATAATAGTGAATATACACATAAAGGTTTTTACTTATTAACACACATACAAAGAGACAATTGTTTTAAGGAGACAAGTACCTGTTGGATTCTTAAATTATAGGATTCTAGTTTTGATTTTTCTTGTTAAAAATAGATATTTTTAGCTTAATCTTGTGTTCTATATCTTGAATTTTCATTTATGTCGTTGATAATGTATGTCAATCCATCTGTTAAACACATTTTGTTTTTCATTTTTATACATTAACACTAGTATCAACGTGTCTTTGCATCTTCTCAAGCAATGGCTAATGTTATATTTTTCAATATTTATTAAAAATCAAACAATGCAAAATGTTTTCATAATTATGACACCCTTATTTTTTTAAGTTTCCACAACTATGACACCCTTATTTTTAAAACATATCTCTAGTTTTGATTATGTTCAAAGAAATATGAATTAGTGTGATTCACTCATTGTTTTTCAAATTTAATAATTTAATAATTATTTAATTCTTTTTCAAAATCTTGTCATCGAAAATTTCCAAAGAGTTTTTTAAAAAATGATTAACACAATTTTTTCTCAACATATTAGAACACTTTGCCTTAAAAAAAATCGCTTACATAATAGCCAAATCAAA
Source organism: Picea engelmannii (assembly GCA_009831015.1). NCBI lineage: Eukaryota > Viridiplantae > Streptophyta > Pinopsida > Pinales > Pinaceae > Picea > Picea engelmannii. The sequence goes on along the minus strand of ML790905.1, from coordinate 485,155 downwards.
AGAAATATATATTATTGCATTTGATGATGCAACCTTAAAGGTGCATGAAAACGGCAAACAACCCCCTTTTTCACATGGACTAATAATTAAAAATGTAAATGTGAACTACATTTACTAACAAAAACCCTTTTTTTTACCATTGATTTTGACATATAAAACATAATTTCTTTAAGAATTTTTCTCTCATTATAATTTTATTTATAATTTATTATATTTTAAAATTTTAGAATTTAAAATTAATATAAAATATTAAAAAATACAAAAATATATTTAAAAAATTAAAACTAGTAAATAATACGTAATTGTGTTTTTGCCACTTATACTTTTACCTTGTCTACTATGGATTTTTAAAAATTAATGGGATATGGAACTAAGAAAATAGATATTAGAATTAGTTTTTTTTTTAATTATTATTATTAGTAAAATTGGTAACTGGGTAAGTCTTTTCTAAAAGCCACCCAAAATCTAGCCACTATAATCACTGGAAAAATTGTACACCCTTTAAGCACAACTTCCATTCCCTTAAGCACAACTTCCATTGAAGGAAGGAATTCCAACCTCCACCCCTCTTCTTGTCACCTAAGCCCCCATATTGTTTAGTTGACGCATTTAAGGGAGGAATTCGAACCTCCATCCCTATTCCTGGAACCTAAGCCCACGTATTGTTTAGTTAGACTATGAAACAATGGTTACTGTCCTGCCAAACCCTCTCAAGTCTAGTTCTTAGTAAAGTAGATATTTATCTTTATAGGGCAAGGATACGAGAAATTTTAAATCTCGTATAAACTTGTAATAAATACCTATCCTAAAATTTAGATTATTTACAAAATTTTAAACATATAATATAGTTTTTCAAAACTTTACAAACAAATAATCAAGATTGACTATCCAAGACAAATAACCAAAAATCGAAAGGAAAACCTTCCAAATACCCAAAGTTCCAAAGTAAATATTTATAGTAAATCTATCTTCTTTTTTTCAAGTAGAAATTACTCGATATATATTAGGTATATATCATTTACAATCACAAAATCCAGACTAGCTCCTAGCAGCCATTACATAATCGTCCCGGAGACCCAGCCGGGTTTGACCTCTAGACCTCCTCCCAACTTTAGAGAAAGGTACTGTCTTACCAATCGCGCTGTCTCACGGGACTATAGTAAATCTATCTTGTATTTAACCTTGCAATTAACCAAGATTTAAAGAAAAGCATTTTTGAGCAAACCTCGTAAATAATCAAATTTTCAAGACAAAGATTTATGGAAATTGTCCTACTGTTAATCAAGATTTTGTTAATTGGGTTTAGTTGGGGTAGTTGAGAGGAATAATTGTTATCCTCTCCACTTAGGGTCAATTCCAACGTATATTATTGTAATGGTTTTAGTGTTGTTTTTAACCTACCTTGTGCCTTAAAAATTATAGAGTTTGCCCTAGGTACCATACTCTAAATTTTTGGTCAATTCACAACTCTAATCGATTTTCTAAGCATCTGAATTGGTTTAAAATAGGGCAAAACTCTTAAGATAAGGTTCTGAAATGCATGAAACTTTCATCCATACAAAACTCAAACTACCCTGAAAGTCTGACCGAATTCAAACCCTTATTTTTGACTGAAAAACGAGTCTGTTTACTCCCAAGTCAACCTCCTCCTCAAAAACAAAAAAAAAATTAAAAAAAAAAAATTAAAAAAAATTAAAAAAAAATTCCACAAACAATATAAGTTGAAAAAAATATTAAACAAGATTTCCTCTTGCAAATGGAGATTCCAGAACATGCTTTATGGAAAATCAGGCTGGTTATCAAGGTTTGCCTTTTAAACAAAGCCACAAGGGGCCCACAGGACATAATATGGTCAGAAGTTAGTACCGAAGTGACCAGAGAATATAACGCATAAATTTGTCAGGCAGAGGCGTATGACGTCTGGAAGAGAGAGGACAAATCCCTCATCACATCGTCGTCGTCAAACATAAAGTTGAAATGTGACAGAAAGCTTTCCTTGGTAGGAATCCTATGTCGCCCGGGATTAGCGGGTAATAGCTTATCTAGGTGGACAAAATTTTCATTTAAGTCCTTAACTACGAACTGTTACGTAAGCATCATGAGCTTTTAACGGCACCAGGAAGCACAGGCTGGTCTTCCGACAGATAGCCCAAGCTGTTACCTCATTTAGTTCTTGAAAATCAAGTCTCTGCCCACCTTGTGGGAATCTGTGCCATCCCTCCTGCTAAGCTCAGCTCATGGGTGTGCACTTAATTTCAATAAAGCTTGTTTACCGAGGAAGATACAGGCAGTCGGTATAACTTTTGGGTTAATTGTAGAGTAGGACAAATCAGACATGAACATTCTTCCAAATATTTAGCTGTTTACATGAACATTCCTCCAAATATTTAGCAGTTTACATGGGCTAAGCCCATTTGACATAACAAGTACATTCATCAATATATAATGTGGGGTGTAATGAGATAGGACTATTTGGAAGTTGGGCGCCAACATGGAGTATGGCAGATGGATGCCCACATGAATTTACCTCTTTTTTATCTGAGCATTTGAGGGCTGTAGGATTCCTTCAGGACTGTCATCCAGAGGTAAGCGACATGCTCATTTACTGAACTTTGACTCAATGAGATTTTATTGCTATGGATTGGTAGGAATGGCGCTTTTGCTTTAGTTTCAGAAATGTAGTATGTCCTTTAGGTTCATTGCTGTAATGCAAATGGATGAATTGGAGAACTTCAAGCCACAAAAACAATTATCACATACTATGTCTCTGGATTCCAATGTATCTGCACAGAAAAACACATCAATTGTGTATTCAGATATAGATGGGCCTGTTTACAAAGTAGAAAGGAGTAATTATGGAGCAGACAATGGATATGATTTGGAAAGTGGTATTCAGGTCACTGAACCAGAGGCTCCTTTTGCCAAAAAATTGTTTGGAAGAATTGGGTATGGTAGGTTAAGCTTAATTCAGAGTATTAACAGTTCGGTAGGTGCACATTTAGGGAACAATGCCATTCAATGTGGGTCTGTCCAAGGGAAAGAATCTGAGATGAGATTTTCATTTCATCACAATGCTGTGAACGATTCAACTGTTCCTGTTGTTGCAGAACAGTCTCAGGGTATTGGTTTAGCAAAGGCAGTAGATACAGATAAGAGTAGACATGGTAATGACAAGACTACTTTGAAACCAAGTTGGAAAAAACCTCCAAGGCCTCCTAGCAGAGCAGCGACGAATGCCTTGAGAGAAAAGGATATGAAGGGCTTTTCTGATACAGCTTTGTTCTTAAGAAGAGCAAAGCTACAAAGAATGAGATCCATGAGAAAAAACAAGTTTGCGAAGCCTTCTTCGGTGAAAACACGTTTCTGGGCCCTGTTGGTCACAATTTTCTTCTGTGTTATCATGATCATGCAAGGTATCCCCTGCTCTTTTGCTTCACAATTGACTCCTTTTAACAAAGTGGCAAATACCTTAAGTTTATTGTGTAGGAGCACAACCATAACTAGATCATACTACTAAATGGTTGTTCTAACCTTAAAGAAAATAAACCCTAAAACTACAGGCAAGGTATGCATGTTAGATAATATCATTAGAAGGATCATAGGAGTACTGCAGGCTGCTTTTGTTTCATTGTATACTGAAAGTTGAATGTGATCATTATTTTTCTGTTCCTAGTCTGGGACAGTTACTCTAATAGTTTTGTTCTGAAAAACTGAAAGAGGAATTTAGGGCAACTCTTTTGATTTAACACTCTGTTTAAAGGCATTTTAACTGAAGTGCAATTTTAGCAATCAAAGCTTGGAATAGGATTTTGCAAGTTTGCTAAATCTTTAGGTTAATTTGCCGTAAGGATGAACATTTTGGTTACAATAAATCCATTCTTTATACGTTGGTCTGATGAATTGGATCACTGGGAGAGGTTTATGTTGGCTTCAATGGCTGCTTTTCAGGTATATTTTCACGAGGCACTGGTGGATCTCAAGATTCATCGCCGAGGTCGGGACAAACAATTCAAGTGTCTATGCAAGATTCTGCTAGTCATGCCTCCAATAAATCGGGGCAACGAGTGTAAGTCTCTCCTCCTTGCCCTTGCTTTAATTCCTAAATTGCCTAATATCAAGATGTCAAGTTTACCAAGGGCAGACATTAAATTAGGACCTATGTCAAGGCCAACAAAAGAATTTTTGCTGCTAGAGATTCAGTAAGGTGTAAGATAGTAGTTCTTCTGCTCACTATTTCGACATCTATTATTTGGAAAAAACTGAACACGTTCTCTTGGGGTTTGGGTGATAGCTTATGTATACTCTTGTGACTCTATTTGCAGTTTGGACCAACTGCCAGTGCCTTCTTCCTATTCAGGCCCGAGAAATCACATAATTACAGATTTTCAGTCAGATGCAGCCAACTGAAGTCTATCATAATTCTTTGTTTAACTGTTGTTTGCTGATGACTTTGATGAGCAAGAGCCAGAGCTGTCTCTTCTGACCTATATTTTGCATTCCTCTGGTGTGGAGACTAGCAATAATCAAATTGGAACACAAAAGAGGATATTTCAAAATGTAATAGAGATAATGATCTAGAGGCATATATCATGAGTGGGAGATTGCTATCGTACATACACATGATTAGGCTATTGTATCAGGCATTGGCTGTCCATTTTTGCATAGCATCCAAGCCGATCCTCTTTAGAATCTATCAAAGAGTTTGGAAAAAAAAAAGGACAAGAAGATGGAAGAGAAATTACCTTCTGGGCCTGATCAGCATCTTCATTTGTTTATAGTTGTTGAAAATATTTATATGATTTGAAACCAAGTGAGGAAGTTTTGCACAATCATGTATAAGATGGTAATTTTTGTGACATAACAGAACAATTATCTGAATCAATTATCATTGCTGAGTTTGAACACTATCAGTGTTATTAGTGAAAGTTTCAACAGCATCAGCTTGAGTGAAGAAAGGACACAGGAAAAATAAGAAATTATTAGAACATTAACTGTACACAAACATTTTTGGGTGGCAATCTGTTCTGTAAACTTCTTGTCAGCAGTATATGACCATAACCAAAAATCATACACTTTATTAAAAAAAAAAATTGAGCATTTTTCTTGTGTAGCACTGTTGTGGTCTACAACTTGGGGTTAGTAGCTGCAATAAATCTCACATAACTGAAAAGGAGGACAAAATTGTTAAGAGTCAATTAATAAAGTGTCACTGTCTTAAATTGGTAATTTTGCTTACTCCTATCACTGAAATGGAGGGCAAAATTGTTAATAGTCAATTAATAGTGTCACTGTCTTCTGTTCATAATTTGTTTTACAGCTAGAAAAGGAAGATTTTGTTTTATGGAAGTGATTCCTAGAGCTGCATTTTCCACCAAATTTGGCATGGACTTGGCACAAATTCAAGCGGGTTCAAGTGAAGCAGACCACAGAGAAAATAGAAACCCAAAGGCCTGCATAACTCTCTATAACATTACCAATAGCCCCAGTCGATTAGGAAGATCTATTGATATTATTCAGAACTTAAGATACTTATATCTCAAGAATACTGATATTTTTCTATCTTGAAGTTATTTACATTTAGTGAAGCTTAAGGTTTTCACATACCTTCGTGTGTTAAAATCTTAAAATTTCACAAACTATAATTATGATAAATAAAGAAAAAATAAGATTATAAAAATATGTATTCCATGAAAATGCAGAATTGATTTTTAAGCTTATTAATAGTATTTCCACATTTTGAAGCTTTGTACGTTTTCATTAAAACATTATTGTCAAATGAAACATGAGTAATGAGTTTGGAAATAAAGAATTGAAAAATGAATTTGAAATTAAATAATATATTAAATTATAAAGAAAACAAATCAGTAAAATTTGATAATTTTTTAAAATAAATTTGTGGTAGATGGTTGAGAGCATGGGAGGTTGCCATGCTCTTTGCAATTTTGGTTTTTTTGGTTAAACAACATCAAAATGATTTAATTGGTTTTTTTTTTGTTAAACAACATCAAAATGCTATAATTGACAACTATCTTTTAGACTTAAATGATCCAATTATCACAATTATTATAATCAAACAACATAGTCATATTTGCAATTATTATAATCAAACAACATAGTCATATTTGCAAGTTAAAATAGAAAATGAAAAATTAATAACAAATGTTATAGCTTTTGTATATGTAGCATGATGCTAAGAGTGAGGCACTATGTTACTACAAGGAGGAAAGCCTAATCTCTAGGGCTTGGAAGGGAGGTTGAATCACCACTTGGCTTATGGTAAAAACTTGGAAAACTAAGGCAATGTGAGAAGGTGAAAGGGAAAGTAAATAGGAAGTAGGTTGAATGAGATTAAGTAAAATTATGTGAATGATGGGGCTATAAGGTATTTTTATGTATTAAGTTCTGATAGGTTTTAGAAGCAAGAGATAGAAATAATAGTGAAATTAACAAAAGAGAAACTAACTAGGGTTAATTAACCTCCTTCACTTTGTCAAGCTAATTATCATTTGCAAGAAATGAAAGAGATTGTGATACTAGTGGCAAACACCACATAAAATAGGAGGTTTACACTACCGAGCAAAGAAGCAA
>ML790905.1:420216-430904 GCA_009831015.1 Picea engelmannii | reverse complement strand
AACTAAGTAACCAGAGCACCCAGACATATGAAAACCTTACAGAGAATCCACAATTACAGGCGCTGGAGTCACATCTCCATGAAGTAAAACAGCATGCGGATACACTACAGGCATAGTTGAAGGCCTTATCAGCAGTAGATAGAATGAAGAGATCTCATGAACAACACACAGCTCAGCAGCAGATTCATATGATTCAAAGCAAAGTGATGGAAGTCACTCAATGAATTCAACCTATGCAAGACAAGGCATGTCTATTGTTTACAGAGGTTGAGAGCCAAGGAGCAGAGCTAGACTAGGTCATCCTCATAGCAGAACAACGCTTAGAAGGATCGGTGAACAACATAGTGATCCAGGAGTTCATCGAGCAAGAGGCCATAGCAAAGTAGCAAGTCGAAGCAGCTCGGGCCAAGCTCGAGGAGTTTAAGGCAGAGTTGGTCAGACTAGAGTGACTCGGGACGAGTCACAGGTGAGTGTTTGGGGCCTGTTGGTACTTGACCAAGTTTTGGGGGTTTCTTGGTCATGTTGACCTAGTTTGGGACTTTGACAGCCTGTCGAAGGAAGAGCGCAAGATGAAGCGGAGATCACGGGATCTCAGCCCCCTTTTGGGTCTCTTTTTGGGTTTTTGGGAATATGTAACGGGAAAGGGATGTCGACCCATGGGCTTACCCATGTTTAGGCCTATTTTGTATATATAAATAGATGCCTAGGCTAGGAAGAAAAGGGAGAGACGAATGAATGGCTAAGTGCTATATCTAAGTGATGTGAATGTATGCTAAGTGCAAGTAGGGTTTTTGGATGCACTGTGCATGATTGTAAGAGACTTGCAGAGCTGAGTGCAAGTAGTAGTGACAGATTGTGAAAGGCTTAGTGATGTAATGCGAGGAAGAAGGATCTAGTGAGCTACGCAGATATTCAGTCCTATGTGGAGTAAGGGTTTGAGGCTCTGTGTTGTAACAAATTGACTAAAGGCAATAAATATGAAGAGTTGGTGGGTGTAGCCCCGGGAGAGGGGTGAACCACGTAAACACTGTGTTATCTTGCTTGGTACTTGTCTGAATGTGGGTATATATTCTTTTCTTAGTGCTTTGATATGATTAGATGGATATGTTTATGCTCAGTGCTAATGATGTATAGAATGTTAGATATAATGTACATGAATATGCTCAGTGCTTGATCGATTACATTTAACCTATTTACTTATGTTAAGTGTTTGTGTATGGTAGATTAGTGTGGATACCATGAGGATCTGTTTTATCTGTGAAGTAGATAATGATTGCATGTTAAGGAACTGAAGGTACTAAATGATTTATTAAGTAATACAATCACATATCTATGTCCCAGCTAAGGCTGCAGACACTTGAGTCCTGCAACCACCCCTGCCTCTACCTCGGGTTAGACTTCATCTGCTTCGCAGTTGTTTCTGAAAGGGCTGGTAGTTAGGGTTTTGTTGGTGCATTGTTGTAGCGTTGAACCCTGGGTCTGCCCCTGTGCCAACATTTCTCAATACTTCCATCAGCAGCATGTTTTATCTTGTATATCCATTTGGAATATACCACATATTTTCTCTTTGGTCTGAGAATTATTTCCCATACATCATCCTTTATAATGGATTGGTATTCTTCTGTCATGGCATCTACCCATTCTTTCTTCTGAATGGATTCTTCAAATCAAGTAGGATTCTTCTCTAAGAGATCACACATCAAAGCCATATAACTGGAGAATGGCTTGGGTTTCTTGACTTGTCTCATGGTACCTTCTAGGGCACCATACTTCTCTCCATATTGAATATGTTCCCTCACCCAAGTTGGCTTTCTCTTGTGAGAGATCATTATCTGGGGAGGTTCTTGAGATTCTAACATATCATGATCTTCATGAATCTCATCATCAGGGGAATCTGTGACTTCCCTCGTTGGTTCTGCAACTCTGGGAGCTACAGGATCTTCTTCATATACTTCTTCAAGTTGGAATCGTCTTAATTTTTTGAGAGATACATCTTCATCAAAGCTTACATCTATGTTCATCTCAATGTGATGGTAACCTGGTATATAAATTATGAGGGCCTTTGAGACCTCACAGTATCCAACAAATATTCCCTTCTTTCATGAAGGGTCCAGCTTGGTTCTCTTCTCTTCTGGAATTTGTACAAACACTGGACATCCAAATATCTTGAGATGGCTTACTTCTTACTTCTTTTCGGAGAACATTTCTTCGAGGGTTTTGAACCCAAGTGCACTATGAGACAATATTGTCTGTACATACATTGTTGTCCTTGTTTCTTCTGCCCATAAGTGAATTAGAAGATCTTGATCATGGATCATAGTCTTCACAACTTCCATTATAGTTATGTTCTTCATTTTTGCTACACCATTTTGTTGAGGATTGTAGGGAGTGGTGAGCTCTCTCTTAATCCCGACATCTTTACAAAAGTTTACAAACTCTTTTGAGGTTTATTCTCCTCCATTATCTGACCTGAGTGTATTGATCTTTCTTTCATAGAGATTCTCTATCAAGGCTTTGAATTCCTTGAATTTTTAAAACACTTCATCTTTTGATTTCAAGAATTAAACCCAAGGCTTGTGAGAATAGTCATCAATAAATTATACATAGTATACATACCCACTAATGGAGGTTGATGGCATTGGGCCACATACATATGAGTGGATGAGCTCTAAGACTCCTTCTTCTTTACTGTCGCTCTTCAGGAAAGGGTTCTTTATGTTCTTTCCTTGTGCACATCCATTGCACACACCTTCATGGTCAACCTTGAATTCTTGTAGACCTGTAACTACCTTACTCACATATGGTAATGCTTTGTAGTTGATGTGAGCTAGTCTTGTATGCCAAAGTTCACATGGACTCTCGGTGGAGTGTGTCAAGGTTGCTTCTGAGTGACCTTTTAATTTATACAGGCCACCTTCTTTTGTTCCAATAACAATTGCATCTTCTATGGTTTTGCCTTTAGGCCACATGAGGACTTCACCATCTATGAATGCAACCCTGAAGGCTTTCTTATCTAAATTTGAGATAGAAAGAAAGTTCTTTTTCAAACCTGATACATATAGTACATCCTTCATCTTCATTGGGGTCCTTGAATCAAGTTTATAATTGGACTCTCCCACTCCTTTGATAGGGTATTGGTAATATTATCCAAGTGTAACTGTTTGGGGAAAGTTCTTTTCGGTGAGGCTAGAGAGAATATCTCTCTGACCTGTCATGTGCTTTGAAGAACCACTATATATGAGCCAAGTATCATCTCCATGTGATACTAATCCTGAGAGGGAAGAGATTAAGACATAGTCTTCAATCTTTTATTTAAACATCTTCATGGGTGGATCTTCATCTTCAATTGCATGGGCATGGTGCCTTTTGTTTCTCTTCTTGTATTCTTCTCTTATAGCTAGACAATTCTTAGCAATCTGTCCCATCTTGTCACAATGGTAACATTGGTAGGATGAGAAGTCATTTTCTCTTCTTTGACCTTTCTGGAATCTCCTTGGAGGGTGAGATTCTTTATGAGAATGATTGAATCCTTTTGGGGAGTGAGATTCCTCATGTAGGTGGGTCTCCTTATTGAAATAAGACCTTTTCTTTCCTCCTTTATCATGCGTAGCTAGGGCTTGATTTTCATCCCTTGAAAGTATTGTTTCTTGGTTATCTACTCTTGCTTCTTCTTGGACACATTCTTCCCAAAGACTCAAATTATAGTTTTTCCTTTCTGGTACAAATAGTTTGGATGAAGGCATCCCAAGCTCTTGTGAGACCATTAAGCATTGTTAAGTTGAGTTTATCCTCATCCAAGTTGTCTCCAATTGCTTCTAGTTGTTCCTTAAATTGAGAAACCCTAGAGAAATAGTCATGTATGGTTTCTCCTTTCTGCATCTTTGTATTCTTGAGTTGGTTTCTTAGATTCATCTTCTGGTTGATATTTTTTCCTTCATACATCATGGTTAGGGCATCAAACATTTCTTTTGGAGTATTTTTGGAGGCCACTTGAGGGATCAAGTGATCTTTAATAGAGTCTGGAAGGATTTTTTTGGCCCTAACCATATCCTTCTGGTGCTTTGATTTAGTTGTAGCATATGTAGGTTCTGGTACATTTTTTTTTATAAATCTTGAAAGATCATTCTCTTCAAGAATGAGTGAAATCCTATTCTTCTAGGCACAGAAGTTATCCACACCTTCTAACTTGTCAACAAGCTTGGTGCATGCAGACATCTTGACATGGAGCTGGGAAAATGACCAAAAAATGAAAGTGCTCAGAAATTAAATTTGAACTTACCAGGAGGTGCGCTTGGCTGAGGCGAGTAGGCTGGTGCAGTCAGATTTCAGAAAATCCAAATTTTTCCCTTTCAAATTTAACCTGCGAAAATTTGGATTGGTACTTCTAGTACTGGTTTTGGTTTTCTGGTTTTATAGTACCAGTGAAAACTAGGGTTTTACTTTTCAGGATTTTTGTCAACTAGAAAAGTGAAATCAAGCTGCCAATGAGTTCGCTAGGCTAGGATGCACTTCCTTGATGAATTTTAGGCTAAAATTCCTCTCCAATAAAAACCCCTAATTTTCTTGTACGACAACAATGTCGTTTTTGCTTATCCAATGAAAGGTACTCTCTTCAGTTTGGCTCTAAAACCATGTTAATTTTAGAGTGTCTATTAAGTTTCTTTTCAATTTACTAGATAACAACAACATATATAGGATCATTGAGAGAAACACAATCACAAGATACACAACATTTATCTTGGGAAACCCTCATGGGGGAGAAAACCCAGCAAAAACTTCCTTAATATAGATAGCCAATACAATTCCAAGACAATAGACCAAAACACTAGAGAAAATCCAACACTGAGCAATGTGCCTCTCTCTTCCCTCTTATCCCAACTGTAGCTCTCCAAACTTGCGCACTTTATGAGTGATTGAGTGAGTGAACAAATGAAGCGCTAGCCTCCTTTATTTATACTAGCTAGTAGGTGCTGGAAAGGTGTCTCTTCACTCGACAGGGCCAACTTCTTTTCTTAGTGATTAAAACCACTTTAATTAGGCATGGGGGTTGACTTATTAATTAACATAATATAATTAGGGTTTGACCAATCCACAAATGGGTTTTGGTCAAGTACAAAGCCTGACATGATCAATCCACAAAAGGGGATTGATCTGGTGAATAACTCAATAATAAATAGAATACTCTTTGCAGTTACAATATTTCAATAGTTCATTGTTTCCCATAGTGTAAATCATTTTGAGAAAGTTTGAGTAAATCTCCCTACGTGCCATTGTTGGTGTTCCTTCGTGCTTGTGCGCATCCAATTATAACGATGATTTGAGTTATATAAATGATGCCATGTGTAATTGATGTAAATATATTATATAAAATGCTAGTGCAAAGCTTGAGGCCAAGGCCCAACTAGTGGGTGTCTAGCCATGTATTTTTGAGAAATATGTTTTTTATATATCATGAGATAGATTTGTTATGGTATTCTTAAGACATGTAAATATTATTTCAAAAATTAATATAAAGGTAAAAGGTTGGCTACCAAGAGCATATGAGGGGTTATGAGTCCACTAGAGGGGAAGAATAAAGGAGGGTCCAAGGGGATGATAAATAATCCTTAACTACCTAAGTTTCCTAACTTCATCCTTTAACCATGTGTTTTATTAAAAACCCTAACCACATATTAGGGTGGTGGTTGGTGAGGAATTGCACCTTACATAGTTATGAGGATGTGGGGATTGAGTACAAGCATGGAGGAGTGTAATATAATCCATCTCCATCGCACTTTGAACTTGATGGGTATTCAAACCACTCTTTTCTCATGTACTCTCCTCGTGCAAATGGGAAGGGACCATTCTTGGGGGGGGGTGATTTTCAACTTTTCTCAAGGCATTCTCATACACATAGATGCACTTCATGGGAATTTGTAAGTGACCGAGGAGAGTTAAGGAAGAGAAGATTGGGAACGAGAGAGAGAGAGAGAGAGAGAGAGAGAGAGAGAGAGAGATGGAATATTGTAGAGGAGAATATAGGTTGGCATATTGTTGTACATTAGTGTTCAAGAGCCAAGATAAAGCTCTATGAGGTTTTCTTGAATATAGACAACAAGTTGGATTCTTGCACATACTAAACACACTTGATTCGAAAGTAATCATCATTCCAAAGTTTGTAGAAATAATTTGTTGGCAAAGTTTGAAGTCAACAATCAACTTAAAGACAAAAGTTCAAAGCCTTGAGAAGGTGAAACAAATCACCTTGATGGTTGGGATTCCAATGCATCTCTATAACATAGGAAGGCCTTCTTTGCTGAAGGAACATCCACAACCAAGGGAGATGGAGGGGAAATGAAGGAAAGGCCAGCTACATAAGCATGGTGAACCTGGGAGAAGAAACATGCTCGAAGTTCAATGGTTGACCCTAAGGCAAAGCAATCAGGAATATCACTAGTGAGTAAGAATGCATTAAATATTTGAACAAGAATGCATAGCTCACCTTTTAACAAATTCCTAAACCTAATAAAATCCTCATAGAATGTTGGTTTTCTCATTTTGGTTTCCAGGGTAAAAATCTATTGTCCATGGTGCATGGAATTTGTTTGTGGTTGAGTTCTATGTGTTCTTGATTCTACCTTGCTTTTAAATCCATTGTTTGGGCACTATGTCAGCCACCAATCCTAGCACGTTATGCCATTAAATTGATTATTCTTCTCAATTTGCATATTATATAGTATTCATCCTAAGTTAATTTGTTGGGTTGTTAATTGGTGCATTGTTGGTTTACTCATAGTGCCCTCAACTTACAATAATACTTTCTTTTAGTCTAAATCACTAGTAGTGTACATGTTTGCTGGAAATGGGTAACCACAATGTCAATTTCCTGATGCTCGAGGTGTTCGAAGACCAAATGCAACCACGTCGATGACATTAAATTGATTCATTAATATGATTGATTGTTGGTAACCATTGGTGCTATGTATTGCTTAGAACAACAACATGTCCTTAATCCTTGGCATTTTCCCTCATATACATCAAGCAAACACAAAATTATTGTAATTCAATCCCCACAACAACCCAATAATTTGGCCTTTAACCTTGTGAGCTAGGACATCTATCACAATGCCCCACACAAATATATTTTTATGTATTTATATTTGTTTTCTAAGAATTTTTCTTTTGAAATATTTGTTATGTATGTTACATACAACATCATTATGTATACAATTGAATGCTCAAACCACATCGTAGTTCCAACCATCCCCTTCATTTTGTGCAAGTGAACAACAAAAAAATGAATTGTTACCTACAACCATCATTGTATGAAAATCTGTTGTTTGATTTTAATAGATTTGTTCGTGAGGAAACAAATTAAATTGTTGCAATGTTATAGCTTGCAAAAAGAATAAATGGATAGTTGTTTGGGGAACTAGAAAATTGGTTGAATGTTTTATTGCAAAGTTGTTCTATTGTTGGTAATTAAAACGGAGTACACATAGTTGTGTAGCTATATTTGGTCTTGGTTTCCATAGCAAGCAGACTAAGTAGTGAAACCACATTCGAAACAGAGCTCATTTACGCATGTTGATAATTAAGAACAAAGAAGTAGCGCAATTGATCTAAAAAGCAAAGGATTACATTCAAGCATAGAGGTTTGATATTAGCATTGGTGATTGATTGTTGAGATTGTAAATAACAAAACATTATTTTTGCATAGATCTATGTTGGTGAGGCATGTGTATTATAATCCATGTGGTTATGAATCAACACTAGAGGGAGGACGATCCATAAAGGATTGTCTTCCTTTTGTTATATGGAGTGGAAGGGAGTGCCATGGTTAGGCTGGCTAAATGGTTACCTGGAGTATTTTATTTTGATTTGCTTTGCTAAACCTAAGAGTCATTGGGTTGGGTGAGCAACCTGAGTGTCCTAGACCAATTTCCTTATCCCTAGTGGCCTCATAGATTGTCTTGAGGGTGGAATCCAAAAATGATTGCCTATGGTTGGGTGGAGAATTACTTGTCAACAACTAGTTTCCTTGCATTAGCTTGTTCAAAGATAATGTCCCATCTCTCTATTTGAATTCATGTGTATAGTTCAAAAATTAACTATAATTTTCTTATGAATATATTGGAATGGGATTCATGGTTGTATGATAAGTTCATGCTTAGTGCTACATTAATATATTACATGCATTATGAATTCAAAGTGGAATTCCAGGTTGAGTCCCTTGCTTAGTTTTAAGAGCATGAATTACCCATATTCAAGTCACCTTGGAGTTTAATTGTCATGGAGTCAATGTTATGATTTTCGGGTTATATTATTTGTTATGCATTTGAGTTTTTTTGTCGAAGGCATGTACAATTTGGATTATGCATGTATGATTATGTGAGTGCAAGGAAAATTCCATCATTGAGTAGGACCCTTTGAAGTCTTTGAAATTTGGAATTTTGAAAGACATTCAAGCTAGTGGGTCTCTTGGTTATCATATGTTTAAGCCCTTTGTCAAGTTTGAAGTGATAACTTCGAATCATGACCATTTTGTCCTTATCATGTTTATTTTGTAGGTCTCCTTTGATTTAAGTCAATGGGCCTTATGCATTTGAGTCAGACCCCTATATGGATTGTATATTCTCCTTAAGCTTGAAGCACCCCTTCAAACTGGCCTTATTGTTCACTGCAAAGTGTTTCTTGGAAATAGGGTTGATGGACCATATTAAACTATGGCTTCATGGCCTTGATTGCTTTATTCTTTGTAGGTCAACAAGATTTTCAAATAAATATCTCCTATCAAGCAACTCTTTTGAAAGTGATTGATGGCATATGGGGCAGTTCTTTTGTAAGTGGCAAATGACAATCTTTCAAAAGGGCCTGATGGTTTATCGAGGAATTCTTTTGAAAGCATTCAATGACCATCTTTTAAAATGGGTTAATGGCCTATTGAGAAATTATTTTGAAAGTTGTCAATGGCCATATTTTAAAAGGGCCTGATGACCTATTAGAAACATTTGAAGGTTACTTTAATGAATTTTTTTTAAGTGGGATAAAATTTCAAAGAGTCGTGATGGTGCATCAGGTCTATATTTCAAAAGTACTCGATGGCATCTTTCGAAAAGGCTCGATGGAATATTTCGAAAAGGCTCAATGGCCTATCAATCCTATCTTTTGAAAGTGTTTGATGGCATCATTTGAAGAGGCCTAGTGGCCTATCGACCTATTTTTCAAACGTGCTCGATCACATCTTTTGAAGAGGCTCGAATTCCTTGTCTTTATAAGATTGGTGATCCGGATTATTTTCGGCACGAAATGAGAGTGGAGATATAATAAAGAAATGTAGAGAGATATATTGGATATCCAATAATATAACAGAAATGTATCAGAAATGAAACCATAAACAAAAAGATACAATAATACACAATTTTATATTAATGAGCGAAAATGTACAAAGACTGTAAAAATACATAGTGAAAGACTCGCTAGAATGGTGGCAGCTTATCTCTGAGAAGAGATGTGTCTCCTACTCGCATTCGCAAGAAGATTGTTTTACAACGAGGCTCCAAAGGCCTTTTTTATCATAAAGAGAATCCAAAACCCTAACCTCGGAAGATGAAAAGCCAATAGTTTTGTGGACCCCGTTTTGGGTAGTTTGGTGTATCAACTTCCCGGGGGCGTAACTTTGGCATACGATCTTTGTTTGAGGTGCACGATAGCTCGTTGGAAAGGTCTATCTGAGGAATAAAACTGTTGGCAGATTTTTTCGATTGGTAGATGTCCAAAAGGTGTCATTTAGGGCCTCAAAACGGCTCTGGAAGTTTAGGACCCGAAAAACTGCCAAAAATAGTAAATTGCCATAAAATTGTTTTGAGCCAATTGGAAAAAGTGTTTGGCCATCGATATCTAGCTAGATCAATTGGGCATGTTTGGAATCTCTTAGGCCCATGTAAATGTCATCACATACAATAATAAGACATTAGAATAAGATAAAGTGCATAAGTATATGAATATAAAGAGGATATGCAATGTGTGTTGTGAACTTAATGAATGGTTAGTTCATAGTGAGTAAATGTTGGATTATTGAGAGGGGGGGTGAATCAATAATAGCGTAATTATAATCCTTTTTCTTCAAATTTTATATCAATGTAGAATTATTGTCTAATAATGAGCAGTAAGAAATAAACAATCACACACATACACGGTACACTGGTGTTTTACGTGGAAACCCAAATCGGGAGAAAACCACAGAATGTTTTTTCTTATATGTCTTGAAGAATTACATTCATTGGAAGCACCAACTTCCTTTGTTTTCCACCTGCAACTGGAAGGAGGCTCCAACCCCCTAATTTCTCAGGCCACAACTTGAGGGAAACTCCAACTCCCCAATTCTCTGGCTACAACCAGAAGGAGACTACAACCCCCTATGTTCTACGGCTACAACTGGAAGGTGGATACAACCACCTGTCCTGCCACCTTGAAGTATAAGTAGAATGATAGAACCACTGTCACACTTTCACTGTGAGATATACCTCTGTAAACCTGTACCAATAAATATGAACCATGCATCAACCTGTACCTCAACCTGTAATCAACCTGTACCATAAACAAGTGCAGCAACCATGCACCAACCTGTACCAAAAAACTTGTAATCAACCTATACCATAAACAAGTGCATCCAACCATGTACCAAGTATGTACCAATCATGTGTCAA
>ML790905.1:388721-407090 GCA_009831015.1 Picea engelmannii | reverse complement strand
GGGTTGACATCAATGACAACAACCAATCTTCCAACAGTTTGGCCATTTAAGCATTTCATGGTTGATCGCAGATTCATATCAAATTCGTGCTAGGAGTTTATGGCATTCAGATTCATAGTAAGAAAGTATTAATTTTATTCATAATACAGTTGTTGGAGAGCCTCTGCAATTATTTACCCTTGTGTAGTTAAGTAATAATTAAACACATTACATATATAGTCATAAGATATTTGTCAAATAATTGTGTTCTACAAGTAAAACCGTGTTTTAAAGGATATAATAGTTGTTGCAATTATGAATGTCTAATGTTTAAACATTTGAAGACGAGCTTCAACAAATATGATTTCGGCAACCTACGTTTCCTTCTTTAATTCTTTGGTACATTGAGACTTAAAATGGAGCACTAAAAACATTTTATTTGAAGTATTATTTTCCAGATTCTTTCAACGCGTGAAGTTTTGCAGAGAGATTTTGGATTTTTCTAAACTATCAAATGAGAAGGAGAATCGTGTAGCAAAGATGTGAGACTCATATCCATCTTAAGCAAGAAAAAACTAGATGCAAAGAAAGGCATAATTGTGCCCCGGTAGAATGTTCAATGTACATAATATTTTTATCTATTTGCTTGACTAGGTAGAGATATGTTAGACAACTTCTCCATGAGTAAAAATGTAAAAATTTAAGCCCAAAAAATAATTGGTCATGTTAGATGGGAGAGGTTTTTCCAAAGGAGTGAGCTAGGGATTCCATCAACATCAAGCTAAATCTTCTTCAGTGTTCCCAGGGAGGTAGGACATGGCAACAAAGTTGCTAATGCAACTGGCAATGGTAGAGGAGACCATGGATTACTCAGCATAACTATTGGAGGGCCATTCGATATGGTTGAGCCCACTTCAATGCCCGTTTGTTGAGGGTTAAAGAAGGAGGTACATATTAAGGGAAGACCTATTGGAGGATGATATGATGCACATACTTGGTAAGATGGCTTAAGGGATATCCAAGCCTAATATCGGGGTGGAATCCAAGTTGGAAGTGAGGACGTAGGTGTGGATTTGGTTACCCCGAGGGAAATAATGCTACCATAGTCACACCTCATGTGACACATGATGGAGAGTATACATCATATACAATCTTTTCATACCATGGGATGAAGGAGACTAGAGCATTTCCTCTCCATAACAAAGGTATCATTAACGATGACTCGAATCTAGCTTTAAGTGGGGAGTTCACATTTTTGTTTTGCGTTCATTTTGGCTTGTCTGCAACAAAACCATAGGAATGTTTCATAGGGAAATCTTTGTATCTTTCCCTCATGAGTGGATCCACTATAGTTGAAGCATGTAGCCAAGGGCGACCTTCTCTAAAAGGAGAAAGGAGACCCGGGAAACAAAAATTTATCAAAAATATGGAGGAGCCAATAACCTTGAACTTAGGGTCCAAAACAAGGCTCAATGACATGATGGAACTAGAAGAACAAGTGGTTCTTGGTCAATTTCCTAGGAAAAAGATTAACGGGGATAGTCTTAAGGAGTGGACCAAGGTAAAATTTGAACCTGTGATCAGAAACCCTCATTGCATTATGACTTTGGAAAAAGGGTGGTTAGTCTGGGTGTTCATATTGATGGCCAAGGTAAACAATATTTTACATAGTAGGTGGAAGTGGGGTTCCCAAAATTTATTCTTAAAAAAATTGCATGTGGACTTTGATGCCAAAATTGTACGAATTGATATCCTTCTAGTCTGGGTTCACATTCTAGGTCTTCCTTTAGTTTTACGGTCGAAGGAGGTGTTTGAAGCAATTGGGAATGCTCTTGGCTCATACTATGAAGTTGATTACTCCTTATGATATACATGATACTATGGGATGGAAAAAATTCTAGTGGGTTTAGAGACAACCAAGGGATTGGTAGAGGAAATGCTAATCAAGAACTAAATAAATCATCATCAACTCACTATGGACTATGAAGGCATTCCCTTCAAGTGTGGAAAATTCCCTAGTCATGGGAATTTGGCAATAGTATTCCCATACCCTTACTAGTGGATACAAAAAACTTAGCCAAAGGACATGGGAGCGGACCTGTTGGAACCCCTTAACTTTCAAAGAGGACATGAGGATTATGGAAATAAAAGGGCTAGAGAGAAACCTCTAGTTTTACCACTGAAATCATAGGAGAGACTAACAGTCTATGTGCCAACAAGGAATAAAGTTTGGATGCAATTAGAGACAACAAACTCAACAAGTTGTCTTCGGGTAAGTCACCCTAGAGACCCTCCCCTTGCAAAAGAAACTCCTCTAAAAATTTTGTCTTTGGATCTTATGGGATAGAGGTAGAAACTAAAGGGCTGGAATCTATCAGTGAATTATTTCCAGGTCTATTTGGCATCAAAAACCCTATTTCCTTTACACTTATTCCTTCACCTGCAACTGAAATTTCTATGGTATAAGACATTATCTAGGTAGGGGCATTTTCTTCCCTTGGAAAAGGAAGAGAGACACAAGTTCCTTTCTAATATTGTGTACCCAAGGAATCCTCTAAATACAACCTTAGACCCAGAGGTAAAGGAACCCTTGACTTCCTGGGGAAAGTGGAAAGGGGGTTAGGGTTCTTTGATGAGAAAGGGCAAAGGCCTAACCAAAAAGGGAGGAATTATCATTTGTCCATGGCACAAAAATGAGCATCCTTTGAGAGCATATGTGGGAAGCAACTTTCTTTAATAGGGGCCCTTAGAGAAAATGGCCCTTATGAGGGTCACAAATGATATTTCTATCACTAAACTATCGAGGGTTGGTCAATCCCTCTAAGAATTTGGATTTTAAGAGGCTAATAGAGTCCTTAAAACCCTCTATTATCCTACTTTAGGAAATTATGATTAACAGAGAAAAAATAATCCAGGACCTTTCCAAATTGTTGATTAGTTGGGACTTCAGTTATATTTATGACATTGAGAGATTCATTGGGAAAATAACTGGTTGGTAGAGGTGCTCCTTCACCACAACTAACTCGTGGGATTTTAATTCAGGACTAGGGGTTTCCCTCTTTCCATGGATATGGGGAAAGAATGCACTGCTCTAAATGTTTATAGGACATACTCAGACATGGTGGAGTACTAGAACAAATTTTTTAAATTAGAATGCATACAGACCGATCTAGTGGCGATAGGGGTAGACCTTAACTTCACGTTAGGTGCATCTGAATTATGGGCACCTGCAACTCAAATAAACTACCTTGCAGGATAATTCTTAAGGAAATTGGAGGAAGGGAGTTTGCTGACATAGAACTAGAAAAGTTGTCTCCCACCTAGAGAAACAAAAGAATTAAGGATGGTAGAATCGCAAAGAGGCTCAACTAGTTTTTAATATCTGAAAGCTTCCTAGATGAATTTACCCAAGTTAAATAGTGGGTCACCACGGGAGGAAGATCTAGCCATTATCAAGTTTTACTTGAAATAGCTTTAAAACTAGAAAATTCATCTATCATTTTCAAACTAAATCCAAAGTTGTTGAAGATGGAGGAGTTTGTAAACAATATAAAATCATGTTTGAAACCCTACAATTGATCCTCGAGGGAATCTTCTCTGATATAATTTCAAAAATATCTGAAAGAGGCAAAGAAGGTTGCATCTCAACGGGATAAGGAAAAAAATAGAAAGATGGAAAGCTCTGTAGGGATCTAGAAGAACGAATGGAGACACTATATAATAACGAAGATTTTTTGTTTTTGAATGAGGTTTAGAAGTTGGAGGTGAAGAAACTAGAAGAAAAAAAAGAGGAACGTATTGTTGGAAAAAGAGAAAGAATGGAGGATTAAGAGAAAAGCCATATGGCTTCAAGTAGGTGATGAAAATACCAATTTATTTCATAGATATGTAAACAGAAGGACAAATATCAACTCTGTTTGGAAAATTGACAAAGGGAACGACAACTGGGCAACAAATTTTAAGGACATTGTTGAAGGAGTCAACTACTTCTCAAACCTTTTCAGGGAGGGCTCTCGAGATACTATAGCTGAGGTAATCATGCTATCCAAATCATTTCCCAAATTTTTTAACCATGAGGACAATTTAGAATTGATGAAATATTTGGAGAAAGAGGAATTACAACAAAAATTACATAGCTTCCTAAGGGATAAAAGTACAGGGCCAAATGCTTTCCTTATGGAATTGTTCTTGGGGTTCTATGAATTCATAGAAGAGGATCTAAGAAGGGTGGGTAATGCTACTAGAACTATTGGCAGAATGCTATGAGCCTTCAACACTACCTTTATAGCACTAATTCCCAAATAGGATAACCCAACATCTTTTGAAAAATTTAGGTCAATATCCTTATGCAATTGTATCTACAAAATCATCTCAAAAGTCAATTCCAAAAGATGTAAAAGGGTCCTATCAAAACAAATCTCTGGAGAGAAGTTTGAGTTCTTAGAGGGAAGATAAATTCATGATGCATTTGGGATAGCATGGGAAATCCTACACTCAAATCAAAATCAGAAGTCAAAGAGCAAGAGTCGTCAAAGTGGACCTACCTAAAGCTTATGATAGTGTAAGTTGGATATACCTGAGACTTATACTTATTTATTTGGGTTTTTACCATCAATTTGTGGTCTGGGTGATGAGTTACATTACCTCAGTGTCCTCTACAATCTTAATCATTGGAGTTGCAGCCCTATTCTTGAGACCAAGTAGAGGTTTATGGCATGGTTGCCTCCTATCCCCCCTCTTTTTCCTACTCATAGCTAAAGGTATGAGTAGGTTAATAAAAGAGGTTGCATATCATGGTAACTTCAAAGGGATGTGCATTGGCCCAACATGTAACATTACTCAACTCTTATTTATGGATGACATTCTAATTTTTTATGAATGTACCAAAAGGATAGTTGATAAATTTAAAAACATAAGAGAGTTATTTTGTAAAGAAATTGGTATGATTATCAATCATGATAAATCCATTATTTCCTTTTGAGGCTATTTTTCCCAATTGTTCCCCTACTAGGTGGTTTATTTGGACCATCGATTAAAGCATTTTGGATTCCACCTAAAACCCAACATGTATAAAAAAAAAATGTGATTGACAATGGTTGATTGCCAAGGTGGAAAAGAGATTAAATATCGAGTGCAATCAATGGCTCTCTCGAGGGGGTAAGCTAGTTCTTGTTAAGGATGTTCTGGAAGCTATACTGGTCTATTGGATTTCACTAGTGTGGGTTTTGAAAGGAGTGTTGGATACCATCATGAAACTGTGCTACAAATTTGTGTGGTCATGATACCAAAAAAGGAAAGGATTTGTTTTGGGCTCATGGAAAAAATTGGCTACTCTAGAGGTTAGTGGAGCACGGGGTCTCAAAAATCCCTTTCTCTTCTCCAAATATCTAGTTGCCAAACATGTTGGGAGGCTTATACAGGGAAAAGGGTTGTGGGTTTGAGTAATTAGTGCAAAATATATCACCCAACTGATAGTCAAATATTGGGTTAGAAGCCTAGACAAAAAATTACATGATGCCTTAAACATTTGGAAAGTTGTGAATTAAGCTTTTAAATTGTAAGGAAAATGGTTGATCTAGAAGGTGGGAAAGGGAGGAAAATTTCAAAAAGGCCTTGATCCATGGATAGGAAATAAATTTTTGCATGGATTAATTTTTCAGTTGATCCAGAAGTTTGGAAGTAAAGGATTTCACTCTCTTTGAAAAATTGTGAACTGGGAGAGGTCTATAGTTTGGAAACAACACTAGCTCACCTAGGAGGGAAATGGATTGAAAGGATAATTTGTCGAGGATTGGAAATATTATACAAAGGTTCTAAAATATATCAATGTTTAAATATGAGAATATGATGATCAACTGATTTGGTCTCTTGGTTCCTTTGGAACATATGTGCCTAAGCTACGATATAAAGCACTTGTTGAGGAACGATTGTAGAGCCAACATGCCCGGTGATGGAGAATTATCTAGAAACTAAAGTCTCCATACAAAAATAAACTTTTTGTGTGGATTATTTTAAACAACAAGGCTTCTACTTGGGAGGTTCTTCAAAAAAAGAACTTTCATGGTCCAGGTTGGTGCAGTATATGCAAACAAGCTGATGAAACCATAGAACACCTAATTATGTTATGTTACTAAAGAGGTTTGGAAATAAGTGGAAGGCATGATAGGGTTAAAAAATGTCTAGGAAGGAGGAAATATAGGAGAAGCATTTAGATTTTGGTACTCCATAAAGGATACAAAGAATATCCAAGCACCTCCTCTCAACATTTCTTGGGGAGTATGGCTTGCTAGGAATCTGAGCTTATTCGAAGGAAAAGACACCCTATCTCTCAAATGTGTAATTCGGTCTCTCGACATCTTAAATGCTTACCCATGAGTGGAGGAAAAACACTCTAGACATGAACCCATAGAAGAGGTAATAAATAAGAATATACATTGGGCTTACTTTGATTGAGCATCAAAAGGAAATCCTCCCAAAGGAGGTGTAGGAGGAATATTATATCTCTCCTCCACCTACTATATATACTTCAAAGCAGATATTGGGTAGGAATCTAACATTTTCTATGAACTGGTGGCACTTAAATTACTTCTTTAGTTGGCCCAAGAACACGGGGTCCAACAATAACAAATTTTTGGTGACTTTCTCTTGGTCATCAAATGGATTTGAAAGGAATATTAAATTATAAATTTCACCTTACACCCTCTTTATGATGATATCTAGAGGCGGTTGACAACTTTCTTACACACCTCCTCATCTCACATTTATAGGGAAAGAAACAACATAATGGACAACCTTTTCAAAGTTGGATTGGACTTGGATCAAAGTACCTGGATCACCACCATCCTACGGGATGATCTGTAGTGTAGCTAGGGAGATAATGGGGGGTCAAAGGGCCCATAATGATAATAGTGGAGGCCATTCAATGTAAGGTGGACTAGGTCCACTATATTATTAAATAAGGCCCACTATGGTAGTTAGATACATTATAGTAGTGAGAAGGCTTTCTAGAAGGTTCCTTTTATAGAATGTTATTAGGTAGTATTATATAAGGAATGGATGAGCAATGTAATGATCACAGTGAAGAATATTGTTATTGTAACAAGCAAGTATTGATCAAGGAGTTCATTCCTTCCATAAGGAATAATATATGGTGTTACCCTACCTCAATGGTTTTGACTATTTCTTGTGTTGAATATTTGGTGAATGGTTTGGTTTATACTTATTGAAATTAAGGGTTTCTTTTAAGATATATTTTCATATCTACTCAGGGATATAACATTTGGTATCAGAGCTCTTTCCTTGGCCAAAGAAGGGAAGAATTTTTTTGTTCTTTTTGCAAAATTTTTAAAAGGAAAAAAGGGGGTGACACACTTCAGATTCAATTCTGAAACTTTATGAGTAGAATTTTCCAAAACAAATTGGATATTTGAATTCCTATCAGAAAAATACCCAATTTCAAAAAAAAATTGGCCAAAATGGAGTTCAAGAAGTAAAGTTATCAACATTTTAAATTCAGTAATTTTTCAGGGTTTTTCTGGAAAAAGCCACGATTTGCAAAGTAAGTTATTTTTATAAACCCTAGTTTTTGTTGAAGACTAATTCCAAGCAAGATGTGGTTTACAGGAAAAGATAGTGGTCCCGGTATTGAAGAATATATAATAAAAAAAATGACAAGTCATTATATAGAGACAGGTGGAAATTTTTTCTACTCTATGGTTTCAAAGATGATGCTCTCATATGGTGGCACTCACTTAACTATAGCGAGATAATGGCACTCTTAGATGAGGAATTTGAAAAACTAATGTTAGATAGGTGATCTCATGTTAGAAAAAATGATATAGAGAGCACCAAGGGTTTATATGGCAACTCTATATTACAGGTTCATGGTTGTATTCACAAAGAAAAGGTCATTATTTCTATTAACCCAAGTTGCCAGAAATTTTTTATCATTGCTTATTGGGTTAATATATTGCAAGTTTTGGAAACTAATATGCAAAGCACATAGGTTGAGGGTAACAATATTCAAGTTCTTAAATATTTTAAGCTCACCATGGACAAATATGTATTGCATTTTGATTTCTGTGCCATTTATATGAATGATGTGGATGTTATTATTGGATATCCTTAGATGGCCACAATTGATATAATGAATATTAATGTGGAAAATAAGCTTATGAAACTTTGGTACGAGAAAAAAGTAAATTACATTGCAGGAGTCTCTTAAGAAACAAGGGCCCATGGGAGCAAACAAAGAATTTCTTGCAGAATCAGAAGTTGAAATAGAAGCAGAGCCTACAGAAGTATTTGAAGAAAAGCAAGAGACAAAGCATAAATGGGAAGATGAATCCCATGCACCACATGTTGAAAATTCCAAGAAAGAAAAATCGAGAGTTAAGGTTGATTTATATCACCTCCACACCATAGGGAGAAACAACAGTCATCAAGGTAGGGGCATGCACATCAACACACTCATTATGGACCAATGGGGCACCAAAGGAGTGACAAGAATAAATATCAGGGTGGCAAGGCAACAATTAGATCATGTTCATCTTCCATTAGGATGGATGGATTCACGTACTTGGTACCAGTAGGTTACATTGTTTAGCCGGTCAATTATATGGTTTATTCCCATGCTTCGAGGATGAAACATGTGAATGGGGATGAAATGTAGTTTAGCTAGGGAGGTAATGGGGGGATAAAGGGCCCATAGTGATAATAGAGGAGGCCATTCAATGTAAGGTGGACTAGGTCCACTATATTATTAAATAAGGCCCACCATGGTAGTTAGATATATTGTAGTAGTGAGAATGATTTCTACAAGGTTCATTTTATAGAATGTTATTAGGTAGTATTATATAAGGAATGGATGAGCAATGTAATGAGCATAGTGAACAATATTGTTATTGTAACAAGAAAGTATTGCTTGAGGAGTGCATTTGTTCGACAAGGAATAATATATGGTGTTAACCTACCTCAAGGGTTTTGACTATTTCTTGTGATGAATATTTGTTGAATGGTTTGGTTTATTCTTGTTGAGATTAAGGGTTTCTTTTAAGATATATAAGATATATTTTCAGATCTACTCAAGTACATAACATGGTCACTATACAATTCTTACACATGCACCTTGGATATAAAGAATTGATGTTAATTATCGTGAGGGGAAATTTATCTCCTGTCCAGAGCCTGTCAACGAGCAACCATCGTCCGGGAGTAGTGAGCCTGCATCAACCTCCCACCCACCTACACTTGCCAGAGACATCCAGCAATGTGTGTGTAGCTGTGTAGCAGAGAAGGCTTCTTGTTACCAATTTTATGGAGTTTGTTGCTTGGCCTACAAGCCTATGAAGGAATACATGGAGTTGTATTTCCTTCATGTTTTGAAGCCACCCATATTTATCTTGACCTCAGCATTAGGAGGAAAGCCAAAGGATGTAATCATTCTATTGTCACGGTTGCATTATCTATTATTAATCACTGACAGAATAAAAGGGCTTCCAGTTAGGAAGTTACTTGAGTGGCTATGGTGGAAGTTTGTTTTCACCTATCACTGTGTAAAAATCAATTAGTTTATGACTGTACATAAATAAGCTCCTTGGAACATGTGTGTTTATTTTCATCTTTTTTACTTATCGACCTATATTTTTTAGCAGGATGTTTTGAGCTTGACTCCATAGCCCAACAGAAGGTGATTGGAACTGCAAAAGGAGATCTTAGAGCCTCATAAGGAGGACTCTATCCCACATGGAGCCTAATGTTATCACATATTATAGAATGGGGTTAAAAACCCACTTTATGGCACTTATCTAAAGTCGAGGCGTTGATTGGATGGATGGGAGTGCCACCTCTAAACACAGTTGAAGGAATCCAAAGTTAGCGGGCGGATAAAATTTTGGCGGAGGCACCAAAAGTAGTCGGCGTGCCCAAATCGCACCTCTCCCCTAGATCGACAGTCGTTGATCATATCGGGGCCTCAACATGCGCGAACGTTAAAATTTGTAGGGTGGGCCGGGTTTGAAACCATGGTTTTGTGGAGAAGCGATGTGTCAATCGGAGACGCATATTGGGCCCAAAAGTGGTGAAGAGTTAAACCACTTTTCGTAGCCCTGATATGTGCATGTGCATATAATGCCCTATCCAGGTCGACAAGTGGTCGCTCCACAACTGTCCCACCGGCACATGTCCCCTTCTCATCTCTCGCCACCTATGCCACATCACCTCCATCCCATTACACCTCAGCTCCCACTTGTGTGGCCCCCATGCTATCAACAGTCTCCTCTTCCAATCCACAATTGTCCACCTGGCCATCTCTCATCCACTATTCCATGTCGAGCGCACCAATGGCTTCTTTAGCAGCCATGTCCATTGTCAGACCTCCCCGCAAGCATCTGACTTAGATCCAGATGGCAGAATGCAGAGGCCGCCAAATTCTACGGGTGTAGTGTTGACTCGGGCCTTCTCGATCCTGATGAAGCAGTTATTGAGGTTAGTTCATGGTTCTTGAACATCATTTCCACCATAAATGGAAATCCCAAGAAAGGACTGTCAGCAAGTCGGCTCAGCTTCATAACCATCCTGAAGCACAATTGCGTCTAACAGAGCTCGCTTCTGACAAGAGATTGCATGCACAGTCTATCAGGAAGCATGCATACATAATGCCTTCAATTCATATACGCGAGCACGCTTCTGTAGTTTTTTCTCTGAGTATATAGGAGTCTTCCTCATATTTTTTGAGGGTCGATGGTTGAGCTAAGCTCCCGATTTGTAAAGTTTTAATGAAGCCTCTGGTTCTCTGGTTATGTATCTGTATTTGAGACTTCTTGTTTAATGTAAGCTAGTGTCCTTCCATATCTATGTAACAGTTGTGTTAGAACACTCGGGCATGGATGATCTAGTCGAGGGTAGTTTTGTTTTTGTGATGTAGGTTTGATCACAGTGACATCACAACTAGTTTTAATCAGTTTCATGTGTTGTCTTTTCCCTCTTACACTGAAGAGCTCGGGCATGGATGATCCAGTCAAGTTGTTGTAGATACATTGTGATGTATGTTTGATCATTGTGTTTTTATGACTGTGTTTCTTAAATATACTTCAGCGTATGAAACTTTGGATCCAAGAGGATATTGTTTTCTGAGTTTTTCCCCTATAGGCTACTGGAAGACCGGATGTCCATAGTAGACCTCTTCATTTTCCTCAATGTATTCCCCCCTACTCACCTTTACTACAACTTACTAACTGAAGTTAGATTGAGACCTCACTTGCCTATGCATTCCAGCCCAGCTTTCTGAGTTAAAGTGATATAATCCTGAGTCTGCGTTCATTAGACACCCTTTAAATTTATTCATTGTGACATACAAACTGATGGGTATTGGGCTTACCTCTGCTGCAATCCAGAGGTGACTTCTGGTGCTAACACATGGTGTGCAGCATATGGTAGATAGCCAGGTGGGCTGAAGGTGAAGCAAGAAAGGATGGCTATTGAAGGCCATAAGCATGGTCGAAGAGAAGACCGCCAACAAAAATTGACAAGGAGCTCAGTGAAATCCAGGTGGGCTGAAAGGAAAAGCAAAAATTGACAAGGAGCTCAGTGAAATCCGAGAAAAAATGGAGGAGCTAGCATTGAAGATGAAGCATGAGGCAAAGGTATGTTAGAGGTATGAATGGCCTCTAAAAAGGAAAGACAAGTGGCTTGTTCAGAAGTTGTTGGCCAGAAGGCAGCAACAGGTGTTGAAAAGGTGGCTAAGGCATGTTGAAAACCTCAGTGATGAGGGAAAGACATCAGGCAGAGATCTCATAGATTTCTAGGTGGGCAATGAGAAGAGATTAGTTGATCTCATAAATTGCCAGGAGGGTGGAGGATAAGCCCCAATTTTCCAGGTGGGCAAGGGAGAAGAGATGAACTCAACTGAGAGTTCATATCAACAAGGGGTGTTGACAGATGGAAAAGAGGCAGAAGAAAGTGTTACACATCAACATTACTCACTTTGATAAGTGTCGCATGTTACTCACACGTGTCGCAAGTGTCAAGCAAAGCATACTACCATGATGCTTATGTCATACTTATGACGACACTAAGAAGACACTTAAAATGCCTCAAACACTTGGTTTGAAGGAAAAGGAATGGTTAACTGAAGTTAAATGCCTCTTGCCACCTGAAA
Organism: Picea engelmannii; assembly: GCA_009831015.1. NCBI lineage: Eukaryota > Viridiplantae > Streptophyta > Pinopsida > Pinales > Pinaceae > Picea > Picea engelmannii. The sequence continues at coordinate 394,954 of ML790905.1, read as the reverse complement.
GAATGATTGAATATAGGTTTTAAGAAGTGAGCGCTCCCCTATATCTCTCTTAGGAGCACTGGCGCTCCCCTATAAACTGCTAGGGAGCGCTATAGCACTAAACAGCCCTTCAGGAGGAGCGCTACTTATTTTAAGAGTGTTGGCGCCCCCCTAAAGCCTACTAGGGAGCGCTACAACGCTCTGATGGCCCTTTTGAAGGAGCGCTGCCTATTCTGGGCAGGAGTTGGTCTGTTGAGGAGAATAAGGAGAAGATCTTTTCAATCTTAGAAAGCAGTTGAATTCGAACTCCTGGCCCATCCATGATCTTGGGGAAGATCCCTGACTCAAGGAGGAAAATCCTCAACCTACCCTAAAGATACCTCAAGAGGTTAAGCCTCTTTAAACCTATATAAACAGGCTCTATCATGGTGGAAAAGGGGGAAGAATTAGAAGCATGAAACCTATGATCTCATAGGAAACACACAGTGAACTGGAGGAGAGTAATCAGTGAAGTTGTTGCCATCCAGATCATGGATCTTTTGAGCAAGGGTTAGACAAAGGGGATTTGACGAAGCTATTGCACTCGCATCTATGGTTGTAAGTTACTTTTGTCATTGTTCTCATTAATATGACACGCTCGGCCTGTTTCTTTCTAGTTTGTGTTTGACCTCACATGAAATTGTCTCTAATAGATAGGTCTATTTTCAAGCTAATGTCAATAGAGTAAGAAGTGGTTGTACTATTGTTTGTCTACAAGGCTTGTCGAGGAGCGAAAGATGGGAGCTCAACTTGGAGCGTGTAGGGACAAACGTTGATAAAAGGTACTTCTTTTCTCCTTCCTCCTCATACATCAGTTTATATAGATCTAAAAGGAAGTCAGTTTCCATGCTAAGCATCTTCTATCTTAAGAGTTAAGAGTCTAGCTCTCAAGAGGAGATCTACCTGTCTGCAGGGAGATTTTCCTTCAACAGAAACTGGCAACTCCGTTGGGGAAAATCGAATCGAAACTTTTGGTTTTGATTTTTCCTCATAGACCTTGTCTTACCCTTTGATTGTTTTCAGACCTTGTTCACCACTTTTTGCTTGATTTCATGTGCTGATTGACTCCTTACCCCATCTCACTCAGCTTGATTGCCAAAATTCGACTGAAATTTTGGATTTTTTGGACATTTTCATGAGATTTTAAGCCTGGCGCCCCTGTGGCTGTGTTGACAGAGCGCCAGTGCTCCCTGAATGTGTTAGACAGAGTGCCATAATGCTTGGTGCCATTTACACCAGAGCGCCAGCCCTCTTTTGGCAGAAAACCTTTCCAGGATTTCTTTTTCTAGGGTCCAGCCTCTGTGTTTTCATTTGCTGAGCCTCTCTGTGAGTCAATGCTTCTTCCCACTAAACTTTGACATCCTTCCTTCTAAGGAACAAATACCTTTTTGTTTATATTGTGTAGCCTTCTTCATTATTTTTGAGTTTTTCTGTTGTTGGGAGTTTGAAACCAATGCACTGTTTTTTCTCTCCTTCTTGACTGAGCAAAAAACTCTGGTGAAAGACATCAGAAGTCTACGAATCTCTTCATTTGGTTTTGTTGAGGTCATTTTTCTTCAACATCTCTCTTTTGTGTGAAATTCTTGGTTTTCTTTGTTTTCTTTTTTGCTTCTTGTTCTCGATCACAACAAGAGGGTGTATTGTTTGTACGAAACCTGCTTATGCTTATCTGAGTTTCCTTGATTCAAAAGGTTAATTGGCAGGATAAGTGTCGTTTTGAATTAATCATTATTCGCACACAAACAATAAAGAAACAAGTTCATGATTGATTTTCATATTAGAAGACATTTCCAAAAGTTTTAGCACCACATTGGATTTGATTGGAAAAAAAAATTGAGGACATTCCTTCTTAGTGTTTGTTAGTGAAAATAACTCTCTCTCTCTCCCTTAAATAGACATTCATCGAAAAGAAATGACTGCTTATCATCTTTGATGCATTTTTGGGGATTGATTCATCATTCCATCAGTTTCACTTTCATGCACCCCTTTTGAGTAAAGAACAACTATAAAATGAACACTAATTAAAAACTATCTAGAACATTTTTTCTTCTAGGATCCTCCACCAACAATAGACTAGGATTAGTACTTTGGATTAGGCTATGAGCATAACTCTCCAAAGTTTCCAAAACAAACATTAGCATCCTGAGCTAGGGAGAGTCAAATCCAATTGTCATATAAGTCTTCTTGGGATCCCCCTCTCACACAGGGGTTACACACGAGGTTGCACTCGGGAAAGCTACGGAGATTATCCCTCCATGGTTTGACTGATTGTAGTAGTCAGATCGTATTATGGGGATCTCTTAAAGGTATACCCACAATGTTGAGTGGAAGCCTTTCAAGTTGATTTCGGGCTAGATACCCTGCCCGTACGTTCGGACTGGACTGTCGACTGTACCCGCCCAGGGGCTGACTGCGAATTGGTAACCTTAGTGGCCATAATCTTTAGGGTCTTACACAACGTGACAGTGAAGGGAAGTCACACTATACCTGGAGCAGACATTCGTCAAACTCACTCGGGCTCCTTGGAGGGTAAATCCACAATTACTGCGTGGAAGCTTGCACCAAGGTGAAAGTCCGTTAAGCAGATCGCCATTGTAACTGTTCCACCATATCCTCGCCCCTTCTTGACTTGATCACGCGACGTTGGATTTCATCACCAACTAGCACGGTCATCGAGAGAAGGTTTTGTTTGCTTGGTTGTGATTCCTAGATTCTATTAGTGTATGCTTCTTATTTTCGGTAGTTGGCCATAGATTTTTTTCGCCGACTCTTTTTTGCCAACATTGACCCTCCACGCCATTCGCGGAGGCTACAGGCACTTCCTCAAAAAAATATGGAAGAGAATACCCCTTTACCCCCTCATTCTATGGAGGAATCTCCTCAACAGAGCGAGGTTCATGACACTATAACCTCCCAAGAAGAATTTCCCACCCCTTTCGAGAATTTTAGAATTGTTTCAGAGTCTCTGGAGGCTTTCCGCATTCCTGGGGGATATGAGAGACGTGTTCTCCAACTGAATTTAGCTGGTGAATTCATCGTCATCAATCCTTCTGACGTCCTGACTAGGTCTCATTCAAACCCTCTAGTCGACGACCCCTTTTGGACCGCAGACATTGTTCGAAGTCCACTGCGCATGGTGCGGGATCTTTATGGAACAGGAATAGGTGTTGACGTGCATGTTACTTACACCGTACCCTTAAACCATTTTACTGGTACTACCATTTTTTCAGCTACACCGTCCGTTGATCCGAGCATATCATCCATTGGCCCAAGGTCCACTTTTTCCCTCCAGACGGCTCACTCTACAATGGTCCCTCACATACCGACTATTCCCGCCGGTAATGTGGTGGTTAGCCAGGCTGCAATTGGCACACCACTAACACCTAGACCTTCATCGTCACTCCCTTTTGGGTACAGAGCACTGAATTCTTCTGTTGTCACTACTACCCAAGGTATGTCGGGAAGTTCTATACCTATACAACAACCCAGAGGGACTGGTCTTGGTGGCTTTAACCCGTTAAGCAACACTGGTCAGTCGTTTACGTCTGGTTCCCAAATTCCAGGAACTCCACCTCAAGCTGGGGGGCATCCTCCCACTGGAGGACAACTTCCATTTGGAGGGCACCCTCAGGCTAGGGGGAAACCTCAATCCGGAGCCTACCATCAACCGTATGGACAAAATGTGTCTACCACACCCAATCCGTGGAATATCCCTTTTCCAGGGAACCCACAGTTCTCGGGGGGACACAATCCTCAGGCTCCACAACAACATCTTGCCCCTCAAGGAACCCATATATATCCTCCTTATGGACAAACACCAAATCTGGCTTATAATCCTCAAAATCCATCTGGTTATCCTCCGCTCCCACATGTTTCTCGAACCCCCTCAAATCCTATGTACCATGGTCAACACCAACCTTATACAAGAGGACCCACTGGTTATAATTATCTGCCTAACCCAGTGTATGGTCCTACTGGTGTTCCTATGCCACACCAGTATTACCCGCAGGTTAACCGACAACTACCTTTCCTGGAAACTCTGGACCTCCCAAACTTCTCTCGGTTAACGAATGATCCTATTTTTCATTCTCTGGTTTGGCCAGCTATTCGAGCTAAACTTCCTTCTGATATTCCAAAATTCGACGGAAAGTCCGGGGAAGACCCAAACAACCATGTGATGACTTTCCATTTGTGGTGTTCATCGAACTCCCTCATGGACGATTCTATATGTTTGCGTCTTTTCCAACGAACGCTTACGGGATCTGCAGCAAAATGGTATATTGAACTACCACGTGCTTCTTTTCACGATTTCAACTCCCTTGCCATGTCCTTCCTCACACACTTCCAACTACCCATTCGATATGAGATGGGTATCGAACTATTGACCTCCCTTCGTCAGAAAACCTCCATACATATCTCTGATCATATCCATGAATGGAGACGACGACGAAGGTTAATCAAAGTGGTCATTCCTGACCAATTATTAGTGGAATGGTTCACTAAATCCCTGTTACCCCAGATCATTCGTGATGTTTCCATGGGTGGCGTAGTCACTGAGGAAGAAGCCATTGCTCGCGCTCAGTACTTAGATTTGGTTTATTCACAATATAGTACTCTTTACGAATTGATACCAAATGTTTCTCGTGCCACTACTGACCCATCCAAACCATCGTCTACCTCGCATGCAGATGGAGTCATTGGCTCCGTCAAAACCCAATCCACTTCCCAGTCAACTGGAACAACCCAGCGGTCTGTTCCGACGTCTGCTCCCAGTTCGACCACACCCTCTTCTACCTCCCCTCAAACTTAGGTCTTTGAGGTGAATACGGTCCAATCGACCCCTTCACAACAATATGGAGGTAAGAAGAAAGCAAGAAATAAACCGAAGAAAAACAACAACAATGAACAACCAAAAAATCAACCTCAAACCCCTGCTGCCAGAAACCAACCACAACGAAAACCGAAATTCCCATGTCTCATTTGTGGCGATGATCACTACACCTGAGACTGTCCATATCGCGATGAAGTGGCCAATATCTTTAAGGGAAATTCACAACCCGTTGTGCTTACCCAGCCTTTTCCGCAGTAGCAATCTTTGGTTGCTCAAACCCCCACTCCAGGGGGCAGTTCCAGCCAATCCCATGATGAGGCCTCGACAAGTTCCCACATTTACATGTTTAACGAGTTTAATCTGACCACTCACACTACGACATTTGACACACCAATTAAACCTGATAAGCCAAAGCCCACTAACGGTTCCTTACCAGACCCACCACCATCTTCTGTTAGTCCTATGTCTGCTAGCCCTCTGTCTGAATCGCTCCAGATCGAGAAACCTTCGTTCAACTCCATCCTACGCCCTCCTAAGAGCACTATCCGAAAATCTACCTTTAATCCTAGTTCACGGGCTTCCCAAAACTACAACATCGTTGAAGATTTGTCTCAAGCACCGTGTGCTATGTCTGCTTTGGAAGTTCTACAACACTATCCCAGTCAACGTAGAACGCTCTTGGATGCCATCGGCGCTTTCGATCTTGAGTCATCTAATAACCTCACGTTTAATCTGGATGATCATCAACCTCGACTCTCCCACCAACTAGCTTTTCAAATCGATGTTGTTGTTCACAATCAACAAATCCACCGAACTATCTTGGATGATCTGAAAATGGAATGTACTTGTTTTAAGGGTGCAAGGTATCCATTTTCCATAATTTAAAATGTGAGTTATACACTCCAATGTGACCTCTAAAAATGTGAGAACTTACTATTTCTTATACAGAGATAGACTGTAGGAGCATTTACCGGACATGTCACCTCTAAAGAGAGGATGAGTTCCAGAGGCTACCTGGCCCTTTACAGGCTCTGCCTAAAGAAATAATAAGTAAACACTTAGAAGTTAAATAAATCTTAATAAGACCTTGCTTCATGTGTTTAATAGGCAAGATTGGTTTATGTGTTAAGTTTCTTGCTTGTTCTTGTCAATGTTTATGTGTGAGGTAATGCTCTTTTACATGCTTAAATATGTGTTATAAATCAATACACAGCCATAAAAAGTGCAGCAAATAACACAATAAACTCACTATAACAGCAAGATGATAAAGGAGTTCACCCCTCTCTGGGCTACGTCTCCTTGAGCCTCCTTCAATGGACTTGGCTCTTTGGGATTAGTTTGTCAAATGCTCATTACAAGCTGCTGCTCAACTCCAATGAATGTA
>ML790905.1:353010-377590 GCA_009831015.1 Picea engelmannii | reverse complement strand
TTGAATACCTTGGAGGAGAGATTGTGCAGAGGAGGCATAGAGAGATAGGGTTACTGAACACCCTGGAGAGAGGTCTGCGCAGGAGTAATCATAGCACAGAGTTGTTGAACACTCTATCGAGCTCTACCAGGAGGGAAACGAGTAGGTGCAAGTGTGCCCAAAAAGGAATTATGTTTCGAGTTCTGAGAAGAGGAGTGTCAGAGGAGGACACTCACATAGTTTTTGAACACTCTAGAGGAAGACCTGTGCAATAAGTGCACTAGGCCAACACTATACAAGTGTTGCAAGAAGTCGTCTGAAGGCTCGGTCGAGCGCAAGAACTTTAATTCAAAGTTCTGGGAGAAAGGTTACCAAGAAGGCACACCACAAGGTTAAGACTCAAAGGAGATTCGAGTGAAAGTATGCACAGAAAGCACAAGGAGTGTGCAGAAGCGGACTTATTCCAAGTCCCAAAGCTCAGGAGGAAAATCACTGTCGATACCCAGCAGTAGGGCTCGCAGGAGGAATATCAAAGGCCGCAGCCTTGATACTTAGACGTTTTTCCCAATTTCGGGAGGAAGCCAAAGCTTAAGTGGAGGATCTATAGTAGTCGAAAGATCAGCTACAGGAGGAGAGACCCGGACCGTCAGATCAGAGTCTAGACATTGACAGGAGAATGAGGTATTGAAGTCCCGAAGTAAAGCGAGATCGCCCATCGTTGAGAGGGACAAGTGGCAGGAGATCTGGAAATCCAGAGAAATCATTCTCTGGGAGTTTTCAGTTGAGCGGAGTGCAAGATTTTTGAAGCTTTGAAGCCTGAAGAAGATCTTGAACATTGACCATTGGGAGGGATGTGGCAGTAGATCTGAGAGTTCGCGATAAATAAATTCGGAAGAATTGCGTGGAGCAAAGGGCCATCTTCACAAAGTCGCGAAGATCGAAGTGAACCTAGATCATTGGATCGAAAAGGACATGTGATGGAGATACGCGTGTTTTAGAGGAAAGGTACTCTAAAAGAAGAGGAGAGCAGAGCGGGAGGAACTCCTGAAGGCGGAGTCCAAAGAAGATCACAATCGTTGGTTGTAGGAAAGATGTGGACCGTAGATTGGGTCCCAAGTAAATTCGATGATTCGGAGATCAGGAAAAGGGGAGTAAGTTACTCACAAAAGCTCTGAAGCACGCAGTTGCAAAGAGGACTGGCTCAAGGTCATAGGCGGGGTCATGTGGAGAAGAAGAGGCCTAGCGTAGGGAGCTAGCGCCCGTCACTCAAATTTTGAGGAGAGAACAGGAGCTTAGCAAGATCCCACAGGTATCACAAGACCTGTGCCTAGGATAAAAAGGGGCATGTGTAAAATGAATTGTGGGGCTAGCAGGGTCCCAAAGAGTCGATCTGACTCAGGTATTTGAAGATCCAAGACTGGGAGGTTGCAGATTCCCCAGGAGAGAAGGGGGGTTGCAACATCTTCTTTATGGAGCGAGTTAATGAAGAAGCTTTACAGTTCTAAGTGTACTTCAATGATTAAATTATCATACACATATTGAGAAAATATACGTGTATTAGGAAAATGTAAGAACTACAACAAAATTTGTCTTTGTTTCTATAATCTCGAATCTCTCCCTGTAATATTCCTTCCTCTTTCTATCTAAGAGGTAATAATAGATTAATGGTTTAACTAACTAACCAAATCATTGAATGGAAATAATGAGTCGTACACTTGAAGAATCATTGATTCTTCAAGTGATTTCTAACATTTGTCACAGTCATTAAATGAAACAAAGCATCTTATTCAATTACACAATTACAACAATAATAAAACTAAGCATCTTATATAGATAAGCAATTGAATCAATTGCTAGAATATAGCACGGTCTTAATTCTTCTGGAGATGCTTTGTAACCACAGTAAAGGGAATCTATGCATTTATCATCACATAAACAAATTGCTCGAACAACATAGAAACTTATGTTGTTGGTCCACGATTCCGCAACAACTAAATAATAGTAGCACGATATTTGGAAACTAGTAACATGTGACAAGTGGCATGATCATTGTCTAAGATTTACAGCACCGATTCTTATGAGCGCGACTCACAGCAACAGTATTGTTGATTAGGAGTCGCAACAAAACACAACATGCGCAGATCTGTAGCAAGTGGTGAACCTCACAGTTTCGTAGAAAATGAAACTTTATTGCTAGAATAAGATCCGCAACAAATCGGGTTCCATAGCAATATGTCTCTTCTACAACATACCATTCCTTTGAATTTTGTAGCACACATTCGATCTCTAGCAACTTTATCTCCAGGTTAGGTACAAAAGACACCATTTCTACCAAATGTACTACATGATTCATTAAATTTCCCATACAATAGAGCAAAGTATACCTGAGTGACATCTAAGCCAAAATGGTTTTAGTTATGGATATAAAAAGGTGAGAAAGGAACAATGAAACATGAAAAAAAAAAGGAAAAAGATGAGATAATCATGCCAAAACAGGGTCCCATCATTCCCCCCAACTACAACTATTGCATGTCCTCTTGTGACCCATATACTTAATCTAAATCATATTATGGATATGAATGTCTTTGATGAAGGTTGCTAAGACTATAAACAGGATGTCCTTTTTCTTTTGTTGTGTTGTACCCAAAGTTTTGCTCAATGATTTGCCAGAATCTGGACTCAACTTGTGGCTTCATTTCATAGGAAAATTAATATTTTGGTATAGGCAACAAAATCAAAGGAAAGTGAAACTTGAGTCCAATCCATCTTGGACAACATCTTTGCAAATAGGCAATATATCTATCAACTCTTCCTAAGGCTTCAAAAAAGTTTGGATAACATAATGGGTCTTACCTTTTTATATCCTCATCAAAGATGTCCCATCTATGCTTATAGACCAACAAGGTATCCATCCTCATATGTTTGATGTGTTTGATGCAATAGGAGATTACCTCTTGTCGAGTTACAGCAAGTATAAATACTTTGGCAAAGGATTTAAGGAACTCATGATATTCCCCAAGTATGAATTGAGGATTGGGGTATTCCCCTCGCACCCCAAAAATTACAACTTTGTTCATTATGCACAATGGTGGTTTGTGCTTGATTCTATTGTAATTGATTATAGATAAAGAGGTGAAAGCCCGTAATTGCACATCACCAACAAACATATTCAAATTCAATTTTTTATCATGAAATAAGAGAATTTCATGCTAATATAATTCACATAATAATTTTTTATCCTCTTCATTTCTACTACAGTAGGCTTTCAAAAAAAAATTAATAGACTTGAGATCATGTGGACTGCCTTTTGTTATAGCTTGAAGTTGAAATGAAATTTTTTTCTCATGTAAGAAGATAACATAAGAAGGAAATGGCCTTCTACAACTAAGAATATAATGAGCAAGAGTACTTATGTGTTGTTTATCTCCCTATAATGTTTTTTCTCTTGCTTCAAGCTCTGAGATTTTCTTTATGTCTTCTTTATATTTGTCCCACTTTATTTGATCAATGGAAATGACCTCGGCCCATCTTTCTCTCAAATTAAGGATGATTTGTCTATGTTCTGCTATGGAAATTACTCCTTTGGTGTATGCCATGGCTACAAATTTCCATTTAGAAATTTATGCTTTCAACTTTATCACTTGCAGAGGATCATTAACATTTGTAAGATTTTTTTGTATCCCCATTGTATGAACAATAGATCTAGTGATTGCATCATTTGTTTTGGTTTCTGCATCTTGGTCAGGAGCATGGCTATACCACTACTCTTATGTTTGAATCCCTATAGAAGTATTATCATATTTTGTGACCTATTATGTCTGAGCCTTAGTAGTGGATGTTGTAATATCTAGTTGTTTATGCTCCTAATTGACTATGGATTGAGTAATTCATGCTTCAACATTTTTCTTCTGTAATAGGAGAGCCAACAATATATTGTTCTACCAACTTAGTAGCAGCGTCATTTATCATTTCAGTATTTGTTCCAACAATGCATTCAATATGATATCTAATAGGCTCTATAGGTGATCCAATAAATTTTGTGGGGGTCCAATAAGTTCTGTATGGATCCAACAAGTTATGTAGTGGATCCAAAAGAAATGTCTAGAGGATAAGTGGCAATTAATTCATCGATTACAATTTGCAGAGTTGCTTCTATAGTAATCTTGATATTCATTGCTTCTATAGAAACAATTGTGTCTATTGTTTCCATAGAAAGTATTTCCTTAGCATGGTCATCCCTATGGGTCACAAAAGGTGACTAGGAACACTCATCTAGGGCTTGGACAAGAGTATCCAACCTTTGATGATATTTTTATTTTCTTAATCTTCCCCTGAGAGTTATCAATTGTTGTCTTAACTCTTTATTTTCTTTCCTTAATTTAGAATTTTCCTTTGAAGACTATGAGAGGAAGGTTTCATATATATCTTACCCAATAAAAATTTGGGCATTCTTTTATGTCCTCACATAACTAGTTTTGTAGCAATATCTTCAACAGTTCATGTAGCTAATGGTTCTTCTCCCAAAATGTTTTGCAAAGGACTATTAGTAGGGTCTTCACTTGAATTTGATTCTTTTAAAACAATGTGTTCATGTTGTAGAAAAATTTCCCTGTGGACAGGTGAATATCCTCTTGGATCTTAGACCCCTATGACCAAGACAGAAAGATGCTAACATTGAACACTGACATTCCTTTAAACGTAGCTAAACTAGTCAAGGGAAAAGAGGAAGAAAGTATGAGTACCTTTTTCTGAAGTTTGTCCTCGCTCGGTCTAGGTTGAACATGATCTTCAAGTTCTTCAATGAGTTCTACAATCCAATAGACAGCGAAGACAAAGCATACTTCCTATTCTACCAATATTAGTTTAAAACTAGATTCATCAAAAAGAGATAAGCCCATGCAAATGTACACAAACTTGAAGGAAACAGACCAAGCATATATATATTAATGAGAACAAAAGAAGGTGCTTACAAACTATAGATGCAGATTCAGCAGCCTCAACAAGTCCTCCTTGTCCAACACCTTGCTCAAAATATCCACGATCAGAATGACAATACTTTTCACTGATTGTTCCCCCCTTTCACCATGAGAATGCCTCCTTATATAGGCTTTGAGAGGCTCAACCACCTTATATAATATTGGGATAAGTTAAGGATATGACTCCATCAGCTGTGGGATTCCCCTTAGATCCAACCATAAACTTGGATTCGAGCCAAACTAACTCGGATGATTTTTATCTATCCTTAGAGATAAGGGGGGTTTGTCCCCAAGATTTTCTCAACAGATCGGCGCTCCATCAAAGTTTTCCACAGAGCGTTGCAATGCTTCCTGCTAAGAGAACAAGGAGCGCTAGTGCTCCCTGCAAATGGGCAGGGGAGCATTGATCTCCAAAAATTCTTTTAGGATGGTAGTTCCTCAAGGTAAAATCTTGTAAACTTTGCCAAAAGATATATTTTCATATTCTAACGAGTCTTAGAGGATGTCCCAAATGTTCTTATGATGTCATCTGCAATGCGACACATGCGAGACGAAAGTATGACTTTTGCGACACTTGTGGCAAAAGTGAGACACTAGAGACACTTGCGATAATGACAATGAGACATCATCGAAGTGAGTAATTTTGACGTGTAACAAATTACCCCCCAAAGTGCGAGGTCAGAAGATGGAAACGGATGACTGGAGTACTTTGCAGAATTTCGAAGCAAGGGTATGGAGTCGGAGAACCTGGTAGAAGTTGCAAACAACCATCAAACAAATGTTATGATATGTTTCAAACCTAAGGCAGGCATACCTATGCTTGAGTGATAAAGGAATTTAAGGTATGGCCGCCACCAAATACATTGTGGATCCATAATCATATTGACTTAAGGGTATAGTCACCAAAGATACAATGTGGATATATACTTCCATGACATGAATTGATCGTAGCCGCGAGAAATACACAGTGGATCTACGAGATGACAAAACATAGCCACAGACCAATACAAAGTGGATCTATGTGACGGTATAGATATCAATATGCTCAAATGATCTCCTTTCGCATCTTGGGTAAAGTAGACGTCAGAGTGAACACTCAACCCAGGGTCTTCTTCCTAATCCCGATGTGATATGAATATAGCCATGTGAATAGATGTTTTGATGTCGAACATGGTAGAAACCACTTGATTATCGGTCATTGATGTAAACCATTAACAAGTGCGRGGGAAATCACCAGTGATGCCAATGACTCCCAAGGTACCCTAGTACAATACAACGAATGTGAATAGATGAGTTGAAGTCGAACATTCGTGGAATCATCTGATCAGAGATCAATTATGTAAACCCATTGTCGGAAGCAAGGAGGCYTGTCATTGTGGCATGCAGGTCCCAAGGTATTGACTGGTTTCTAAGTCAAATTTCTTGGATAATGTGTTGAAGTCAACAKGAAAAGACTCGTGAAGGAGGGCCTTGATGTATCCCCCATCAATGACATGAAACTGACATGGAGATGGAAGATGGTGAATCAAATGAGTATGAACTGACAYGGGTATTGAAACTGGAAAATTGTGATGGTTGACTCTCGAGGCAGATACTTCTCTTGAACATTGAGGCACAAACAACAGAAACATAACATGGACCAAAACATGATGCAGTGGATACAGTGACTTTCATCGAGTGACCCAAAGGAGTAAAGAAACTCAAAGGATTGGTTCAATGCAGAGGTTCAACGAGTTAAAATGTATGTAAAGACAATGTGTCGTGTTCAAGGGCGACTGCAAGAGTGACTTGTGACGATTCCAAAAAATGGCTTGGCTTACTTCTTTCAATTTTTCCCCCATCTAGATAGACGAGTGCCTCTTTTTATTTTTATGAGCTCGAGTAGGATAACACATGCTCGATATAACTCACCTTCAGTAAGTTCCTCTTCTTTTGTTTAACAAACTGGAAGAAGTAAGGATTCGGTCCCATATGGGCCCTTCAATGTGTAATTTTTAACAAGTCCAGAGAAGGAAAACTCTGTGGTTTTTCATGTTTAGAGAGACTAAAAATAACTTAAAGATGACTCCAGTGTTGTCATTTTTTGTAATATTAGTCTCTGAAGTTCGAAAAAGAGATAAACTACTACTAGGGAGACGCCCTTTCAAAACCCTTTAAACGAGTGTGAAAGGAAGCAAGATCACTCGACAATATTTTCATGTTTAGAGAGGCTGAAAAGAGCTTAAAGGAGACTCTGGGGGGTTCCTTTTTTGTATTACCTTACGAGTCTGAAAAAGAGATAAAAGTCTACTCGGTTACATTCTCATGTTTTTTCAAGCGTGAGAAAGAACAAAGACCGTGTTCGATTGTGTCACAAGGTTAAACAGAAAAATACTGCTTCAAAACCTGCAAGTGATGATAAATCTGCATTCCAGGGTATTAGTGACATCTTTGAAAAAACAATTAAAACCCAAAAGAGACTATAGATTAGAAAAAATGAACCCTATAACAATGAAATAGGGCTAAAAATGTTATTTACCATTTCATTTTTACCATACTCTTCTAGCATTGGTATTTTCGACTTCGGAAGGCGATTTTGAAGTTGTTGGCATCGGAGCTATGGTCAACTGTTTTCACTTCTATCCAAATCAGGTTGGTCATTAACTCATTCTAATCATTTTTTGCAGTTTAAAATTTCATTTTAGGTAGTTTTTAGTCTTATCCTAGACTCTCTGGGAAGCCCTAGGCGTCGAACCAGATCGGTGCTCCCTCAAAGGGGTGAGGGGAGCATTGATCATGTTTTCAGTGCCTTGGTATGTATGCTAGGGGAGCACTAATTCCCTGTGGATGCGTTTAGGGGAGTGTCGACACGGGATTGAAAAATAATTTTATTTTTATACTAAAAATACCCAAAATTATGATGTGAGAAGATGATTAATGGCTTTTAAATGTATGTTCTTACAGTTTACACCGATAAAAACCATGATCGAATGGAAAGAGCATGAGCATGAGCTCGATGATATAGTTTCACTGCAAAACCCCCAAACAAGGGTCGCTTTGAGGAATTGTGGCCTCCTCAAGTACTTTAAATTGCAAAAGATGAAGAAGGAAGTCTTACTACTTGAGCATATAATTGTATTGTGGGATGACGTCGAACAGGTGTTCCAAATTGGGCCACAAATGATCAAAATCAAGCTAGATGACGTATACTTTTTCACCGAACTCTTGAGAAGAGGGGCTCCTATCATTTTGTCCGGGCAGCGGGAAACTCCTCAGCCTATCGAGGTGTACGTGAAAGATCATTGTGTTCAGGGGTCACGATTGGTCGGAGGACAAATCGTGATAAAAGATGTCAAATATTTGACACTACAATCTATCTTGTTTGCCATAACCAACCTGGCAGGTAGCACGAGTGTGCATTTGGACTCAAAATCCCAAATGGCTTATGATCTACATTCCGTGGAGCCAAGGTTATTCAACTGGAGTGCAAGTTTCTTTCGCAATGTGAAGGATCAAATTACGAAATGCAGGATTGTGAAATAGAAACAATTTAGGTATGGTTCCTTTTTGGTTTCGTTCTTTCTAGAAAGAATACCTCAGATGAAGTCACAGATTGCGCTAGTGGCACGACCAGTGGCTGAACCACATATGGAAAGGTGGACAAGTTTGTCTCCAAGATTGGGAACCGACTCGAAATTCAAGTTCACGGTCGACTTCTTTGCTTGGTTGAGACGGCAGTTGATCATCATCGAGAATTTCCCATACGCTAGAGTATATTTCTGGGGTATCCTGGACTTAGTACTTCCATAGGATATAGACTGGGATGCGTCAAGTATGAAACCAAAACCTTGTCATGTGTTTTTCTATTTTAAAATTTATATTATTTTTATGTGTACACAAAGGGATTTTAACAGATGCGTTGTTTCATCATGCATATAGAGGTGCATCACGTCCAACAGAGATACTGGCACTAGGGCATCACGAAGATGTGCAGATAGTCGTAGAGCACAAGGTGGTAGTGGGATATCTTTGGGAGGTTGAGAGGAACCTCTGAGGTCTTACGATGGGTGTCCCACCTCTCCAGAGGTGAGATGTACCCCTACATTTGTAGAGGCATATAGTGGGGGTTCCTGAGAGTCTGAACCACTTGCTTCGACGAGTGGCCCATGCAGTGGTGTGCTTCTCAAAGAACAACGTGGTGCAGGAGGACTAGGATCCTCTATATTTTTTTTGTAGTCTTTTCATGATGATATTATGGGCATGAGGGCTCAAATTTTTCCCTTCTATGTACTTTTTGATGTCAACAAACTTTTGCTATCACGCAGTTTATATATATATATATATATATATATATATGAGTTTTGTGGTGCCAATGATGTTACAAATTATCTTATGTGATGTTTTTAATGTACATGTGATTCATTTTCTTTATAAAATTTATCTATGAGCAAGATACCGATCCAAAATATAATTTTCTAGCGAATCCGAAGTCATGTTGAGTTCTCTTGGTATGTTTCTGTATTGTATAAATTCAAACATTCTTTCAAGACGATGAACTCGTAGGTGGAGACGCAATAGGATAGGGTTGTGAATGGTGTAGACTCGATTAAGTTGACGAACCACGAGTTGAGAGTCTAGGTTAATGATTATACGAGATATACCTAGGGAGGAGGCCTCAGTTAAAAGTCCAATGACAACGTGATATTCTACCACGTTATTGGTTGTTGATCCTAGGCAAACGCCTCCTGAACTCACCAACTCATCAGAGTGGTAAATGACCCAAGCTGTAGAAGCAATGTTCTGGGTGTGTTGACTAGCGCCATCTGCAAACCCGACAAAGATAGGAAAGGGAGATGTCATCTACGCATGAAATCACAAGACAAAGTATAAGCGGCTAAAAAAAAACTCGTACACGCAAGAGAAAAAGACATACCAAAACAAAACTATAGTACAATAGTGTACAAAGCACACATGCTAGATGTTCTATGCATAGTTCTTTTTAAGGTAAAGCCCATTCTGGGGTTCACCGAGGGAGATTCCATCATAGTCAACTAGTTTGTAGGCACCTCTATGTAATACACATTTTACGATGTAGGGTCCATGCCACAAATGTTCTAACTTTCCTATCCCTAGCTTATCATGAGCCTAGTCATAAACGAGGACTAGGTCTCCTTCTGCGAAAGTACGAGGGAGGATGGATTTTTCATACTGACTCTTCATTTGTTTTTGATATGTATCGTTAACGATATCAGCATCGCGACGTGTTTCGTCCAACCTAGTCAGATATAGGAAACGTTCCTCTTCAGCAGAGGTGTGAGGCAGGAGTTCTACTGTGAGTTTCAACGAAGGAATTTTGCACTCGATTGGTAATATTTCTTCGATGCCATATACCAACTGGAAAGGAGTGAATCCAATTGCAATTTTCACTTAGGTGCGGTAATCCTAGAGGGAAAAGAAAAGTTGCAAATGCCAAGAAGTTTTTTTTCCCCCCACCATGCATTGGATCGTAGTTTTAAGGACTTTGTTGATAGCTTCAACTTGTCTGTTTTCTTGAGGATAGTAGGGGGAGGAGTTCTCATGGTGAAAACCTAACTTGACATGTAACTCACTCATCATCTGGTTTTGAAAATGTGAACCGTGATCAGTGACAATGGCTTGTGGAACACCAAATCGAGTGATGATGTGGTTGAAGATGAAGAGAGTTATTGTGCGACCATCATTAAGAAAAGTAGGCATAGCCTCAGCCCATTTTGTGAAGTAATCAACAGCAACGATAATATAACTGTGCCCCCCGGTTGAGGTAGGATTACATTGCATAAAATAAATGCCCAATTTGGCAAAGGGGCCGATGGCGACAATAGGATGCAGTGAAGCAGGGTGGGTGTATGCCTTTTTATGAAAAACTTAGCAGGGTGGGCATCTTTTGACAGCCTCAATGCAATCTTTGAAGATCGAGGGCCAAAACTAACCAACACGTAAGATTTTATGAGTTGTAGCCATCCCAGAAAGGTGACCACCACATGCTCCAAGGTGATAGTCATTCAGAACACGTTCAACCTCATCATGAGCTAAAAAACGTCATAAGATAGTGTCAATACCATGGTGATACAAAGTGTCACCAATGATAAGGTAGTGTTTAGAATCGTGACGAATACGACGACGTTCTTCACGGGAGATATCAGGCTGAAAAATGTTGGGTTTGAAGATAAAGAAGAATATCTCCAAACCAAGGATTGGACGTGCTAATGACGAATAGAGATTCATCAGGGAAAGAATCACTGGGCTTAGTGTCTTCATCAACATGGGGAAGATCGCAGATAATTTCTACAAAAAAAAGGACTTTTTAGGTTTTGATTTGGCAAACTCGAGATTGAATTCTTAAAGAATAACGATCTATTTGGAATATTTCCCCCCAAGGACTTGATGTGTCTAAATATGATACATGGGATTAGAGTATGCAATGACCATGGTAGTGCGTAATAGGATGTAATGGTGAAATCTCTGGATGACAATGTTGGCTTCCAGAGCCAACTTTTCAACATGTGAATATTGGAGCTCTAGACTGGATAGACTCTTGTTTAAATAGTAGATCATGTGTTCTTCACCGTTGGGGTCCTCTTGGACTAACACCATAGCGATAGTGGAAGTAGAGGTTGCCAAGTAAAGGATATAGTATCGTGCATAATTCGGAGGATGAAAAAGAGGTGTATGGGTCAATGCATGCTTAAGAGCATTGAAATATCATTGAGCAGTGTCATCCTAGATGAAAGGAGTGTCTTTCTGCAACAATCGCATAAATACTTTAGTAAGCTCGGCATAATTACATATAAAACGACGAAGAAAGTTTGTTTTCCCTTGAAAACTTTGTATTTGGGTCAGATTGTTGGGAGGAGGTAAAGCAATAATAGTTTTAATCTTTAAGGGATCCACACTAATCCCATCTTTGGAGACAACGAAACCGAGGAGTTGACCTGATTCGACAAGGAAGATGCATTTGTGTGGGTTCAAACGGATATGGTAGAACCGACATCGAAGAAAAATGGCCCGTATATGACCAATATGGTCTGATCTACTGGATGAATGGGCAGGTAAATCATCGAGGTAAGGTTCTGCAATATTTTTTATATCGTGGAAAGCATACGACATGGCCTGCTGGAAAGTGGCACCAACATTTTTGAGACCAAAAGGTGGTTTTTGATAAGTGAATGTTCCCCACAGGCAGATGACGGTTGTCTTATGTTGATCGGCGGGTAGAATGTCAATCTGGTTATATACAGAAAACCCATCCATGAAAGAGAAAATAACGTTGCCAACGCAATTATCAATGATTTGGTCAATGAAGGGTGTGGGGTAATTGTGTTTGGGACAAGCATTATTGAGATCCCTATAATCAATGCAGACAGGAATGGTTCATCGTTTTTTAGCAACTGGAACAATGTTAGAAACCCATTCTGTCAAGGGGATATTATAGATAAATCCATATTTTAAACGTTTTTCAACTTCTGCCTTTATGGTCGCGGTTTTCTTAGGATGAACGGGGCAAATTTTTTGTCGCACGGGTTTAACGCCTGGGTAAGTTTTTATTTCATGCACAATGATTGAGGGATCGATCCTGGGCATTTCCTCGTAGCTCCAAGCGAAGACATCGCGGAATTCTTTAAATAAAGTGATGTAAGAAGCCACTTCCTCAGGCGAACAATTAGCATCGAGATGAACATTTTCCATGATACCTTCTTTGATCGAGATATCGATAGCGATCGTAGAAGAGATGTCGCCTAAATTCCCCTCAGAAGTAGTATCATGGGTAAGTATAGGAGATTGGGGAGAATCAAAAACATCGTGGGGAAGATAGAGTGTATATCTTCCTGAATTTCTTCTAGAGGAGGAAGAAAAGATGATCGATGATGGTTTTCATCCCAAGGTACCTTGTCATGGATAAGCATTTCCATAATGGATTCGTCTGATGGAAAAATCTGGGAAATGTAGTCAAAAGCAGAAGACAAGGAATTCAACCAAGATGGCAAAAAATAAGTGGTGGATGCCAATAGATGTTGGTCATCCAAGGAGGGAGAGGCAGATTGGATAGCATCGTATGAAGCCTCAGTTGGACTAAGTGGCATAGTGTCACCCAGTGCATCGAATTCTAACGGACTAGGCACAAGCCAAGGATCAGATGATTCTAAAGACTGATAGGCCATAGTTGAAATCACATTGATTGTGGCAATATGTTGTGTGGTGGGAGGAAGTGGTTCAGGGATAGTACCCATAAGCGAAGAATATTTTAAAAGACCTACGCCAACACTTTCATAATTGATTCTACTATCTCCCAAGAAAGGAATATTGTTGGTGGCGGGAGTGCGAGCGTCGGGTGTACAGTAATCTAACTGGTCAATATTGACAATTTTTCCTTGATGATGGAATTGTACACATCGAAACACCGATGAAGCGATGATAGTCATGCCATAAAACCAACTTCTTCCTAATAACAAGTTGTGATCAAGGGGAGCATTGACTACCTCTACATCGACAGAGATGGTCTTACCTCCCAACTGAACGGCTAAGGACTGCAAGAGTCTGTGAGGACGAAAACCTCACCCGTCGAATGCTCGTAACATTGTAGGGGATTAGTTAAGCACATGTAATTTTAATCCTTTCCAACAAGCTAACGGCATGACACAAGGGGAATATCCCTCATCCAATATGGTGTCGTGAATGTGTTGGTTATGAACAACTACATCAATTTGAAAAGCAAGCTGGTGAGAAAGTCGGGACTTGAAGTTGTCCAGGTTAAACGTGATATTATTTGACAATTCGGCATCAATGGCGCCAATGGAAGCCAAGAGCGTTCTACGTTGACTTGGGCAATGTTGTAGAACTTCAAGAGCGGACATAGCACATGGTGCTTGAGCCAAATCTTCAACAATGTTGTAGTTTTAGGCAGCACGTGAACTAGGATTAAAAGTTGATTTGTGGATAGTGCTCTTCAGAGGGCGTAAAATAGAGTCGAAAGTAGGTTTCTCTATTTGAAGTGATTTAGATGGAGGACTAACGAAGGTGGGGGATGGATCCGGTGGAGTATCGTTAGTGATCTTTTCTTTATCAAGTTTAGTCGGTGTATCGTATGTGGAAGTGCAACTGGTTAAATCAATACCATTGAACATATTAATATGAGCACTCGTCGAGGCTTCATCACTACGAGGGTGGTTGGAACTGCCCCCTATGGGAGGGGAAAGTGATTGAACAACCATGGATTGTTGTTGATGAAAAGGTTGTGTTAACATGGTAGGTTGGGAATTCCCTTTGAAAAGTTTTGCAACTTTGTCGCAATGTGGACAGTCTCAGGTGAAATGATCTTCACCACAAATAAGACATGGGAATTTCGGTTTTCGTTGTGATTGTTTTTCAGAAGCAGGTGGTGGAGTTTGTGTTTTGGGATGTTCATTGTTATTAGTATTCTTTTTGGGTTTATTTTTCGTTTTTTTCTTACTCCCGGATTGTTGTGAAGTAGCAGATTGGACTGTATTCACCTCAGATATTTGAGTTGGGAGGGAGGTAGAGGAGAGTGAAGTTGAACTAGTAACAGCTGCAGAAACAGAGAAATTTACTGTTCCGGTTGACTGTGATGTGGACTGGGTTTTGACGATACCAATAACTCCATCTGCATGTACCGTGGTAGAAGGTTTGGATGGATCAGTAGGAGTATGGGTAGCATTTGGAATCAACTCGTACAAAGTACCAGATTGGGAGTAAACCAAATCTAAGTACTAATCTCGAGCAATGGATTATTCCTCAGTGACTACACCACCCATGGCAATGTCACAAGCAATCAGGGGTAAAACATATTTAGTAAACCACTCTGGAAATAACTGGTTAGGAATGGTCGCTTTAATCAACCTTCATCATCGTCTCCACTCATGAATGTGATCAGAGATATGCATGGAGTTCATTTGATAAAGGGAGGTTAAAATTTCAGTACCCATCTCATAATGGATGGGTAATTGAAAATGCATGAGAAAATCCATAGCAAGGGAGTTGAAATCTTGAAAAGAACCACATTGAAGTTCAATATACCATTTGGTTGCAAAGCCTGTGAGTGTGCGTTGGAAGAGACGTAAATGTATAAAATCATCCATCAATGAGTTTGATGAACACCATAAATGGAATGTCATTACATGGTTGTTCGGGTCTTCTCCGGGTTTACCATCAAATTTAGGGATGTCAGAAGGTAATTTAGCAGGAATTAATGGACAAAACGTAAAATGCAATATGGGATCATTTGTCAATCGAAACAAGTCAGGTACATCCATAGTGGCAAGGAAGGGTAATTGTTGGTTAACCTGAGGGTGATACTGGTGTGACATAGGGACACCAGTGGGGCTATAAACTGGTTGAGGTGGATAATTGTATCTAGTAGGCCCTCCCATATATTATTGTTTTTTACTAGTATAGGTAGGATTCGATGGTTGTTGAGGAACATTCATGAGCGGGGTGAAACCAGGTTGATTCTGAGGAGTATAAGTCGGTTGATTTGGTTGTGGGGGATAAACAGTTTTCCCTTGAGGAGGGTAAACAGTTTGTCCCTGAGGAGGGTAAAAATTAGCCCCTTGTGGAGGATAAACATTAGATCCTTGGGGAGGATAAACATTAGACCCTTGGGGAGGATAAAGTTGTTGTCCTTGAGGACCTCGGGTGGCATTTGGGACACCCAGATAAGGTTGTCCAAAAGATAGTCCAGAAGGAACAGGATTTGATACTCCTCATTATGGGTTATGGTATGATTTCCTCCCAGGGTAGGGTTAATGAAACGTACCTCCTGTAGGTACTCCCCGGGATTGTGAAGGGTTTTCGGTAAAATAAGGTTGCCCCCCTTCCATAGGTTGATTTAGAACTGTGGTTTGACCAGTAAAGGGAGGTTGTCCTCTGGAAGGAACATGCAAAGGTGGTTGTCCCCCATGAGGGGTAGGCCCGCTAAAGGATGGTTGTCCCCCGGGAGGGATAGGTCCACTAAATGATGGTTTCCCCCCCCGTCGGGATATTTCCCGCAGTTGGTTGTGTATTTCTAGCAAGGGTTTGCATTCTCTGTTGTAAAGGTGTTCCAACAGGATTTTGTGGAACATGAGGAGTTGTAGTGTGAAAA
Organism: Picea engelmannii; assembly: GCA_009831015.1. Taxonomy (NCBI): domain Eukaryota; kingdom Viridiplantae; phylum Streptophyta; class Pinopsida; order Pinales; family Pinaceae; genus Picea; species Picea engelmannii. Next base: position 361,519 of record ML790905.1, on the reverse strand, counting down.
GGTGTAATGGTGGTAGTAACGATTGAATTGCCTTGTGTATGAGTAGAAGTGATGACTCCAGCATTGAGTTGGACTTGTGCTGACGTAACAACCGGGTTGATGACATGTTCTATGGGATGATCAATAGTCTGACCGGATGGTCCTGCCTCAGCAGAAAGAGAGTCATGAGGGTTAAGAGGTTGTTGAATATAGTCAAAATGCTCATAAAGATCACGTCCTGATAGAGTCCTCCATACAGAGCGAGCAGGTGTTTGACGTGGATCGACTGCATCAGTAGGACGAACGGGGGTCCTAAACTCATCACTAAAAGGTGGTTATGTGGATCCCATATATATCTCGGTAATTAGTCTCAATGGAAAACAAGGGACTTCTTCTTCTATAATATTACCGAATGAGTCTAATCAAACCAGGAGGGGTTCAATAAGAGCTTATGACACAGGTGTAATATGAGGAGTGGGATCCTCAATCGTAACCAAGGCTCTTTCTGAATTTTCTAACAAAGGAGTAGCAGCACTTCCAGCGTTAGAGCAATTTTCTACCTCTTCACGATAGGTGTCTTCTGGTGAATTAGGAGGTATGGGTTTGTAGCCTTCTTCTGGAGGCAACCCTTGCATCCTACGTGATATGTGAATACCTTTTTCTTCTACAGGCTCAATCTTGAATAATTATCAAAACAACAACACACGCTAAAAAATCTAGAAAAAACAACAAGCAAACAAACCTTCTCGCAATGATTGTACTAGTTGATGATGAAATACAACATCGTGTGATCAAATTGAGAAGGGGCTAGTATATGAGCCGGTGGAACAGTTGCGATGGAGACCTACTTAACGGACTTACACCTTGGTGCAAGCTTCCACACAGTAATCATGGATTTACCCTCCAAGGAGCCCGAGTGAGTTTCACCACCGTCTGTTCCAGGTACAGTGAAGACTTCCCTTCACCGTCACCGTGTGTAAAGACCCTAAATATTATGGCTACTAAAGACACCAACTCCCATTCATCCCCTAGGCGGGTACAGTCGAGAGTCCAGTCCGAATGTATGGGAAGGATAACAAGTCTGAAATCCTTCGAGAGAACTGAGGACAAGTGGACCGGTAGAACTCTAGAGGACCCCGAACGGATTCGAAATTCATAAAGCACCGAGACCAGATGAAGACAGTTGGACCTCGAGAAGAACCCCCAAAATATGATCTTACTACTACGAATGGTTAAACCGCGGAGGGATAATCTTTGTGTCTCTCTCGAACGCGACCTCGTGCGTAACCCCTGTGTGAGAGGGGGGTCCTAGAAATGCTTATACGAAAATTGGATTTTCTCTCCCTATCGCAAGATGCTAATGTTTGTTTTGAATGCTTTGGAGAGTTGTACTCACAGCCTAATTCAAGGCACTAATCCTAGTCTAATGTTCGTGGAAGAATCTAAAAAGAAAAAGTTTCTAGATCAATTTTAATTAGCGTTGATTTTTGTGGTTGTTCTTTACTCAGAGGTGAATGAGAGTGAAATTGATGATATTATGACTCGATTCCCAAAAAAGCATAAGAAAAATGATAAACAATCGTTTCCTTTCAATAAACTTCTATTTATGGGAAGGAGAAGAATTTTTCCTTTCACTATCAAACAAAAATGCAGAGATTTTATGAAATTGCTCTCAACAAGAATCCAATTTAACGCTAAACTATTCAAAAATTGATTCTAATATCCAAAATCCAATCATGAACAGATATCTCTTTGTTTAAATATGAACTTTAATTGATTTGATTCGAAGCTTCTTATGCCAACCAGATTTCACTATTTACAGTTTTAGACAATTGGAAGAAAGTATTATATAAACAAAAAGCACGTTCTCACAGTGATCGAAAAAGAAGCAAAACAAATTCAAACTTTTCAAAAAGAAAACCAAAACTCAAACAAGAAAAATTGCTTGGAAAGATATAAATCAAAGACCAAATGGAACAATACACAGATCTTTGGACTTCCTTGCAACAACTTTCAAATAATCAGATCAACAAGAAAGTATCAAACCAACTCAAGATCTCAAAGAGGAAGACTGATTCCAAAACAAGGAAATATCTCTTAAAACCAAACAAAGAATAAAAAACTCTTAGAAAGAAAATGGTTGCAAGTTTTATAGAAGACACACATTGATAGCAAAAGTCCTAAGCAGGAGGAAAGACCAAAAAATCATACCCAGCAGAGACATCCCACAATTTTTCAACAGAAAGAAAAATCGATGCTCTGGTTATATCAGCACCAGAGTGCTACAACGCTCCCTAGAGCACTGCAGGGGAGCGTCGATATTGAAATCAGTGCTCTGGATATAAGGGAAGAGGGGCACTATTTTCTGAGAATGAAAAAGTATCAACCTAGAAAACAAAAACTTGGGAAGGCTTGATCATCAGCCTTTGTAAGATGACTTCAAGACTAACAACACATGTATAAAAGAGGAAAAACATAGTGAGTAGGATCTGAAGACGGGAAAAGACAAAGACAAGACCAAGGAAGGAAACCAAAATTGAAAGATTCGGTCCCCAGTGGAGTTGCCAATTTTTGTTGTAGGAAAATTCCTCTACGAACAGGTGAATATCATCTTGGATCTTAGACCCCTATGACCAAGACAGAAAGATGCTAACATTGAACACTGACATTCCTTTAAACGTAGATAAACTAGTCAAGGGAAAAGAGGAAGAAAGTATGAGTACCTTTTTCTGAAGTTTGTCCTCGCTCGTTCTGGGTTGAACTTGATCTTCAAGTCCTTCAATGAGTTCTTCAATCCAATAGACAGTGAAGACAAAGCATACTTCCTATTCTACCAAGATTAGTTTAAAACTAGATTCATCAAAAAGAGGCAAGCNATATATATATATATATATATATATATATATATATATATATATATATATATATATATATATATATTAATGAGAACAAAAAAAGGTGCTTACAAAATATAGATGCAAACACAACAACCTCACTAAGTCCTCCTTGTCCAACCCCTTGCTCAAAAGATCCACGAACAGAATGACAATACTTTTCATTGATTGTTCCCCCCTTTCACCATGAGAATGCCTCCTTATATAGGCTTTGAGAGGCTCAACCACCTTAGATATTCTTGGGATAAGTTGAGGATATGAATCCATCAGTTGTGGGATTCCCCTTAGATCCAACCTTGAACTTGGATTCGAGCCAAATTGACTCGGATGATTCTTAGTTGTCCTTAGAGATAAGGGGGATTTGTCCCCAATATTTTCTCAACAGATCGGTGCTCCCTCAAAGTTGTCCACAAAGCGTTGCAGCGCTTCCTGCTAAAAGGAATGTTGGCATGTTTTATAGGAAGAGTGTGCTTATCATTGATGGCAAGAACAACAATGATGATGGCAAACATGAAAAGCATAAGCTAAGAAGGAGGAGCAAACAGTATGCAGAGATCAAAGAAACTCAGGAGGAGGATCGTGATCGTCGGATCTGTAAGCCATATCAACGATAGGGATGAATTGTGGAGAGAGAAAGTATAATCAAACAACTCTCTAGTTCTGATCCCACAATTGGTCTAGATCGTCAGATCTCATAAACCCAAATATCGACGATTGTGGTTGATCTAACAAACGATCAGATTAAGTCGGATTAAGTCATGACCATCGGATGTGTAATCACCAGATCAATGGCAGGGATAGATTGCGGAGATCGAAAGGAGAATTAAATTTCATGTTATTTTCGATCTCGCAATTAGTCAGGACCGTCAGATATTATAGCTTCAAAGATCGACGATTGTGTTTTACTCACCAACAAACACACAGCTTCAAATTGCGGAGCTTGGGTGACGAATTAAATCACTCACAAGTTGTTGTTCTGCAATCATCCTTGATCATGGATCTGCTTCGAGAGTCTTCACGATCATTGGATCACTTTAAGTGGAAGGATAGTATAATCAATGTTGGAGGGTCGTTGGATCTAAACCAATTCAAAGTTGCATCGCATACAAATCGAGTCGTCGATCTAATATCATGATCAACTAACAACATTAGTTTTGGGTCTAAAGATGTGAGGAAGTTAAGCTCTGGAGAAATCACTTCGAGAGTTTCAATTTGAGATTTGAAATCTCCAAAGTCCGGAGAGCCGGAGAGCCGAAATACATTCTCGATCGTTGGATCGTCCGAAGAAGACCTCAACTATTGGATCGTTTGAAGTGCATCTGGGTCGTCTGATCCAAAGCGTCATTTTGAGATTTGAAATCTCCGAAGTCCGGAAAGTCAGAGAGCCTAAATACATTCTCGACCATCGGATCGTCCGAAGTAAATCTCAGACATCAGATCATCTAAATAAGACCTCAAGCGTTTGATCATCTAAAGTGAATCTGGGCCATCTGATCCAGAGCGTAAGTTTGAGATTTGAGATTTCAAAAGTCCGGAGACCCGAAGGATATCTTGACCGTTGATTGAGAAAGGGGATGCAAAACCGTTGATCTAGTTGAAAGGTCAAAATTCTGGAGTGGAGGCAGAGCCGTCGATTGAGAAGGATAGGTGTCCATGGATCATCGACTCCGGAAGATTGGCGTACGGAAGAAAGCAAGGTTTGAGATTTGAAACTCCCGAAGCCTGGATCACCAAATAAATCACAGCCGTTGATTTAGGGAGGTTGGATCTGATCCACAGATCATGAAATATCAAATCTGAACCGTCCGTTCAGGAGCATCGTCAAGATCATGAGATCGATGGTCCCATCGCATTGTAGGGTCAAAACATGCTTGGATCTTAATTTTTCGTGAGCGGGCCGCAATCAAAACCACGATATTGCCAAAGGCATACGTGGAGCTCTGTAGTGAATTGCGAGGCAAAAAGTGGGTTGCCCTCAAACCGCCTATGGACGCACCCACAATCGCGTGGTCACATGAAGTTCATATCCCAAGGTCATATTGAAAAAAAAAAGGGAGCTAGCGCTTGCTAGACCAAGATCGTGAAGTGCCTTTTGAATAGGTGTATGGTCACCGCCGGTGGTCACGAGAAGGAAGGGGCTTAGAAGCCAAAGAAGCCAGAAAAACAACTGACTGTAACTGCCAGAGAAGACGAAGAATTATGACTCATAGAGAAGCCAAAGAACCTTAGGATAACTGCCAGACAATCCAAAGAATCTTCGGACAATGGGCACTGATGATGAACAGTTACAGCATAACCGCCAGAGAAGACGAAGAGTTGGAATGATGATCACATAGATCACTTAGCATGAGAAACTGATGTAGAACATAGAAGTTGGTATGCTTTTTCGTGGGAGATGCATTTGTGTAGCATGTGATGAAGTGCATGATCTGAAGGAAAGATTATAGACGCGGCGAAAATACTGAAGAGGGAGCACAGAGCATGAAATGCAGACGAGAAGTTGAACATGGTATGGGCAAGAAGATGCGAGCAACAACAAGACATTGATGCATCAGAGCAGAGCAATGTATCAGAACAATGATGAGACTGGTAAGCCATTGATAAATATTGTATCACTGTAATAACTTTCAGAAAGCAAAGATTTATATTTGAGGGTGGTAGGGTGGTGTTAGGGAGGATTGTTGTCCTCAGAGTCTCAAGTGGGTGCTTGAACACAGGGAGTTGTAGCCTCCATCTGGTTTCAGCCAGAAAAAACCAGGGTGGTAGGGTGGTGCAAGGGAGAACCATTGTTCTTTGTTATACAGGTTGGTGCCTGTGTCACTGGAAGTTGGTGCTTCCATCAAGTTGGTGTTGGAACACTCAGGGAGTTGGTGCTTCCTTCTAGTGGGTGCTAGAGAAACAAGAGAGTTGGTGCTCTCAGCAAGTTGCAGCTTGTTAAAGAAGAGGTTGTAGCTTCATTTTGAGTTGGTGCTCAAAGAAAGATGATGTACAGAACTTAAAAGACTGTCTATCATTAGAAGAAGAAGAGGTTTTATCCCTTTATGGGTTTCCTTGTGAAATATCTGTCTCTGTGCATGTCATATCTGTGATTGATGTTTGTTATTTTTATTGTTCATGTATTGCATAATCTTGATGATCACTTGGATAAGGTTAATAATATTTTAATAGGCATAAAATTGTTTAAGCAAAATAACAATTGATTCACCCCCGCCCCCTCTTAGTTGTCTTAGTAATTCCAACAATTGGTATCAGAGCGGGTTCCTTTTATTTAAAGGTATATCAGTAAGATTAAACATGACAAGCCATGAAGGAACTTCAACCAATAATCCTCGTATGTTTGATGGAACAAATTTTTCCTTCTGGAAGGTTAGAATGAGAACATACATCATGGCCTTAGGTGTTGATGTTTGGGATGTTGTAGAGACCAGTTATGTAAAGCCATTTGTACTAGATTCTAAGGATGACAAGCTAGAATTCAGCTTCAATGCTAAGGCAATGAATGTTATCTTGAGTGGGCTTGTTGAAGTTGAATTTTTAAAGGTCATGCAACTTGAATCTGCCAAAGAAATGTGGGATAAACTTATTAGTAGTTATGAAGGAGATGAGAAAGTAAAAGGTGCCAAACTTCAGACACATAGATTGAAATTTGAACAACTAAAGATGAATGAGGATGAAATAGTTAGTAAATATCTTTTAAGAGTTGAGGAGCTTGTGAATTCCATGAAGGGTCTTGGTGAGAAGATTGAAGACTCATTTTTAGTTTATAAGATTTTAAGATCTATGCCCGATAGATTTAATCCAAAAGTTTATGCAATAGAAGAACCGAATGATCTAAAAACTCTGTCTATTGACCAACTCCTAGGAAATCTGACTGCTTATGAAATCAGGATAGGTAAAGATAAACCCACCGCTAGAGAAGAATCATTTAAAGCATATAAGAATGAGGATTCTGAGCCTGGTGAGATTGAAGCAAAATTTGTGAGAAGACTAAAGAAAGGATCAGGCAAGTTTCCCTTCAAATGTTTTAACTGTGGAAAGATAGGTCACTTTGCATCTAAGTGTCCACACAAGAAGAAGGACTAGAACGTTGAAGGTGAAGAGAAGTACAAATCCAAGAGATTTGGTAAAAAGAAAAGTTTATGTGTAAACAATGGTGACTCTTCAAGAGACACAGATGGTGATTTTGCTTGTGAAGATAAGATTAATGACTTTATGCTTATGGCCAAAGAGGATTATGATAATAAAATCACAAGAAGTGATGTTGATGATGAAGAAGTTGTGGTTGAGTTGGAAGGAGAACTGATCAGTTCTCTAGAATAAATTACTAGACTAAGATTTAAGAAGAAAAAGAAAAAACAATTGTTGATACAGTTCGAGAAAGACAGTAAAAAACCTGATGAAGACTTTTCCCTGCTAAAAGTGGAATTATAAGAGGCAAAAAAAATAGAGAAAATTATGAAACAACAGTTATCAGAAAAGAAGGCAAGATGTGAAGCCTTGGAAGAAGAGGTAGTAAAAACCAGAAAAGAGATGGAGACATTTAAAGCATTGTATCTCCAAAATCTTCCAAGCATTAAAGCCTCAGTAGAACTAAATGGCATTCTGAGAAAATAGAGATCTCCTTTGTTGAAGATTGGTTTAGTCTATGTAGGTGGTTCAAGCAGTGAACAGCCAGAAAGAAAAGAGTCAGTAAAGATGATCAAGTTCCAAGTCAGCAGACAATCAGACCATGTGAGTACTCTGCCACCAAAAGGTAATAAAGACAAGATGATCCCTGATAAAAAACAGAGATATCAGAAGATGGAGAAACAAATTCCAAGAAGAAGGCCATCCTTCAGGTACCAAAATTTATTCCATGGTTACTATTTTTACTGCTCTAATTTTGGTCATAAGATTGCAAATTTTCAAATTAAGTTTAGAGACATGCAACTGAGGAGATCAAGAAACAAAAAATCTTTGCAACATAGAACTAAACAGCCAATGAGTAGACAAATCTGCACCAATCACTTTGACCTATTGAACATTGAGCTCGAATACTATAATTGTCATAGCTTCAGCCATAAAGCTGCAAACTGTCGTCTGAAGAATTACAAAGCAGATCCAAGGATAAAACCCTTAGCTAGAAATGCCATCACATGGAAAAAGAAAGATAGTGAAAAATGTGGTATAGTAATTTCAGCTCAAAAACAAAAAGACCCCTGGTATATTGACAGTGGATGTTCCAAGCACATGACTGGAGACAAGGATAAGTTTATGTCTATAAGTAAAAGCAAAACAGGAAATGTGACCTTTGGAAATGATGAACCAAGTAAAATCAAGGGTAAAGGGATGGTGAGTTTAAGTAATGGCAAAGGAAAAGCCCGGGATGTTCTGCTTGTAGATGGGTTGAAACATAATTTTCTCAGTGTAAGTCAAATGTGTGACAGAGGATGTGAAGTGGTGTTCACTTCCAAAGATTGTAAGATAAAGTATGTAAACTCAGGACAAGTGGTAGCTAAAGGCATAAGGACAGATAATAATGTATATGTGTTGAAAGAAGATAGAGAAGAGTGTCATCTAAGAAAACATGATGAAAGTTGGTTATGGCATAGGAGACTTGGACATCTAAACTTTGACCACTTAATCAAGCTCAAAAA
>ML790905.1:341699-351800 GCA_009831015.1 Picea engelmannii | reverse complement strand
GACAAGACACCTTATGAACTGTGGTATGGAAGACCTGCTTCAATCAAACACTTCAAAGTCTTTGGGAGTAAGTGCTACATAAAGAATAATAATGAAAACCTTGGCAAGTATGATGACAGGGCTGATGAAGGCATCTTCTTAGGGTATGCTACTAAACATTAAAGAATACAAATGCTATAATAAGAGGCTGCATAAATTGGTCGATTGCATTGACATAATAGTTGATGAAGGAGTCCCAGTAAGAGAGGTGAGAAATATTGAATCAACAACAAAGGATATAGTTGAATTTGAAGATGAACAAGTCCAAGAATCAGAAAAAGAAGACTCTGAGTCAGATGAAGATACAAATACTGAGGAAGACTCAAATCGACAAACAACATCAAATCCTTCCTCCAGAATTACTCAAAAGAATCATCCTGCAAGTCAGATAATTGGTGAGAAAGACAAAGGTGTACAAACCAGGAGAAGGATAATCAAAGACACCGAGAAATCACATATAGCCTTCATATCCATGGTGGAACCCAAGAACTTTGATGAAGCCAGTAAAGATGTAAATTGGTTAAAATCAATGAATGAGGAATTATATCAGATTGAGAAAAACAATACTTGGGATCTTGTTCCTAGACCTGCAGATAAGAATGTAATTGGCTCCAAATGGGTGTTTAAGAACAACATGAATGAACAAGGACAAATTGTTAGGAATAAAGCCAAATTGGTCTGTAAGGGGTATGCACAAGTTGAAGGACAGGATTTTGATGAATCCTTTGCACCAGTGGCAAGATTGGAAGCCATCAGAATGTTTCTTTCCTATGCTTGTCATAAGAACTTTAAAGTATATCAGATGGATGTTAAGTCAACATTTCTCAATGGAGATCTAAAAGAAGATGTATATGTGGAGCAACCTGAAGGATTTTCACTAACAGATAATCATGATTATGTCTGTAAGTTGAAAAAGGCATTATATGGACTGAAACAGGCACCATGAGCCTAGCATCATAGACTGGACAAATTTCTACAAGACAAAGGGTTCAAGAAAGGTATTGTTGATAGTAATCTATACATTAAGTCTGAAGGTGATGATTTATTAGTTGTTTTGGCTTATGTAGATGACATTATTTTTGGATGCACTAATGACCCTTCAGTTCAGTGGTTTGCTAATTCAATGTAGACTGAGTTTGAGATGTCCATGATAGGAGAACTATCATATTTTATTGGTTTGTGAATCAATCAGAGTTCTGCAAGGATATTTATCTCTCAAGAAAAGTATTTGAAAGAGGTGTTAAAGAGGTTTCAGATGGAATATTCCTCTCATGTTAGTACACCTATGGTGGTTGGTTTCAAGCTTAGTAAAGATGATATTTCACCTGATGTTGATCAAAAAACATATCGATCAATGATAGATAGTCGTTTGTACATCACAGCATCCCGTCCTGATATAATGCAAGTTGTTGGAATGGTAGTTTGTTATCAGTCTACTCCTAAACAAATTCATTTAGAAACTGTCAAGAGGATATTCAAATATTTGAAGGGTACAATGACTTATGGTCTTTGGTATCCTAGAAATCAGAATTTACAATTAACTTTGTATTCAAATGTTGATTGGGCAAACTGTTTGGATGAGAGAAAGAGAACCAGTGGAGGTGCATTCTTCTTAGGTGAGTCATTAGTAGCATGGCTTAGTAAGAAGCAGGGATCTATTTCATTATCAACTACAGAGGCAGAGTACATTGTTGCTCCTACTTGCTGCACTCGGATCTTATGGATGATACAAACTCTTTCAGATTTGAAGGTAACTTATATTGATCCCATTCCACTTCACTTTGATGACACCAATGCCATTAGTGTCTCGAAGAATCCTGTTCTCCATTCAAAGACGAAGCATATACCAACAAAGTATCATTTTATCAATGAGTAGGTTACAAACAGAGCTATTCAGCGGAATTATATTCCTTCCACAGAACAAATTGCAGACATCTTTACTAAACCCCTAGCCAAGACACCATTTGAATATCTCCATCAAAAGTTGGGTATCATCCCTTCTCTCACATGAGAGATTCCATCCTATTAGGGGGAGTATGTGTTGGTTGAATATTTGATAATCTCAGGGGGAGAATATTTTCTTTGACATTGATGTCAAAGGGGGAGAAAAGGTGTGGTTTGGATGCTACAGTTGAAGGTATAAGAAGAATAGTGTAACCTTTCAAGGTTGCCATCAATGCCAAAGGGGGAGATTGTTGGCATGTTTTACAAGAAGAGTGTGCTTGTCATTGATGGCAAGAACAACAGCAACGATGACAAATGGGAAAATCATAATCTCAGGAGGAGGAGCGAATAGTATGCAGAGATCAAAGCAACTCAGGAGGAGAATCATGACCGTCGAATCTGCAATCCAAATCAACGACAGGGATGAATTGTGGAGAGAGAAAGTAGAATCAAACAACTCACTAGTTCTAATTCCATAATCGATCTAGATCGTCAGATCTCATAAACCCAAATATCGACGATTGTGGTTGATCTAACAAATGATCAAATTAAGTTGGATTAAGTCATGACCGTCAGATGTGCAACCACCAGATCAACGGCAGGGATAGATTGCAAAGATCGAAAGGAGAATTAAATGTCGTGCTATTTCCAATCCCACAATTAGTCAGGACCGTCAAATCTTATAGCTTCAAAGATCGACGATTGTGGTTGACTGACCAACAAACACAGAACTTCAAATTGTGGAGCTTGGGTGACGAATTAAATCACTCACAAGTTGTTGTTCCGCAATCATCCTTGATCATGGATCTGTTTCGAGAGTCTTCATGACCGTTGGATCACTTTAAGTGGAAGGATAGTATAATCAATGTTGGATGGCCGTTGGATCTAAACCAAGGCAAAGTTGCATCGCATACAAATCAAGTCGTCGATCTAAGATCATGATCAATGAACAACATTAGTCTCAGGTCTAAAGATGTGAGGAGGTTAAGTGTCGGAGAGCCGAAATACATTCTCGACCGTTGGATCATCCGAAGTAAATCTCAGTCATCAGATCGTTCGAAGAAGACCTCAAGCATTGGATCATCCAAAGTGCATCTGGGCCATCTGATCTAGAGCGTCAATTTGAGATTTGAAATCTCTAGAGTCCAAAGAGCCAGAGAGTTGAAATACATTCTCAACCGTCGGATCGTCCGAAGTAAATCTCAGTCATCAGATCGTCTGAAGAAGACCTCAAGTGTTGGATCATCCAAAGTGAATTTGGGTCGTTTGATCAAGAGTGTAAGTTTGGAATTTGGGATTTGAGAAATCCAGAGACCCAAAGGAGATCTCGACCATTGATTGAGAAAGGAGACACAAAATCGTTGATTTGGTTGAAAGGTCAAAATTCTGGAGTGGAGGTAGAGTCGTTGATTGAGAAGGACAGGTGTCCATGGATCATCGACTTCGAAAGATTGGCGTACGGAAGAAAGAAGGGTTTGAGATTTGAAACTCGTGAAGCCCAGATCATGAAATAAATCATAGTCGTTGATTTAGGGAGGTTGGATCTGATCCGTAGATCGTAAAAGATCAAATCTGAATCATCCGTTTAGGAGCACCGTCAAGATCATGAGATCGATGGTCCCGTCACATTACGGGGTCAGAACATGCTTGTATCTTAATTTTTTGTGAGCGGGCCGCAATCAAAACCGCGGTATCGCCAAAGGCATACGTGGAGCTCTGTAGTGAATTACGGGGCAAAAAGAGGGTTGCCCTCAAACCGCCTATGGACACGCCCGCAATCGTGTGGTCATGTGAAGTTCATAGCCCAAGGTCATATCAAAAAAAAAGGGGAGCTAGCACTCGCTAGACCAAGATCGTGAAGCGCCTTTTGAATAGGCGTATGGTCACCACCGGTGGTCATGAGAAGGAAGGGGCTTAGAAGACAAAGAAGCCAGAAAAATGACTGACTGTAACTACCAGAGAAGACGAAAAATTGTGACTGATAGAGAATCCAAACAACCCCAGGATAACTGCCAAACAAGACAAAGAATCTTCGGACAACAGGCACTGAAGATGAACAGTTATAGCATAACCGCTAGAGAATATGAAGAGTTGGAATGATGATCACATAGAGCACTTGGCATGAGAAACTGATGTAAAACAGAGAAGTTGGTATGCTTTTTCGTGGGAGATGCATGTGTGTAGCATGTGATGAAGTGCATGATCTGAAGGAAAGATTATAGATGCAACAAAAAGAACTAAGAGGGACCATAGAGCATGAAAGGCAGACGAGAAGTTCAACAAGGTGTGCGCAAGAAGATGTGAGCAGCTACAAGACACTGATGCATCGGAGCAGAGCAGTGTAACAGAACAGTGATGAGACTAGTAAGCCATTGATAAATATTGTATCACTGTAATAACTTTCAAAAAGAAAAGATTTATATTTCATGGTGGTAGGGTGGTGTTAGGGAGGATTGTTTTCCTCGGAGTCTCAAGTGGGTGCTTGAACACAAGGAGTTGTAGCTTCCATCTGGTTGCAGCCAGAAAAACCAAGGTGGTAGGGTTGTGCAAGGGAGAACCAGTGTTCTCTGTTATACAGGATGGTGCCTGTGTGACTGGAATTTGGTGCTTCCATCCAATTGGTGCTGGAACACTTAGGGAGTTGGTGCTTCCTTCTAGTGGGTGCTAGAGAAAAAAGAGAGTTGGTGCTCTCAGCAAGTTGAAGCTTGCTAAAAAATAGGTTGTAGCCTCATTTTGAGTTGGTGCTCAAAGAAAGATGATGTACAGAACTTAAAAGACTGCTTATCATTCGAAGAAGAAAGGTTTTCTCCCTTTATGGGTTTCCTCATGAAATATATGTCTATGTGTATATCATATGTGTGATTGATGATTGTTATTTATGTTGTTCATGTCTTGCACAATCTTGATGATCACTTGGAGAAGGTTAATAATATTTTAATAGGCATAAAACATTTAAGCACAGTAACAATTGATTCACCCCCCCCCCCCTCAGTTGTCTTAGTAATTCCAACAAGGACAAGGAGCACTAGCACTCCCTGCAAGCGGGCAGGGGAGCATTTATCTCCAAAAATACTTTTAGGATGGTAGTTCCTCAAGGTAAAAGTTTGTAAACTTTGCCAAAAGATATATTTTCATCTTCTAACGAGTCTTAAAGGATGTCCCAAGTGTTCTTATGTTGTCGTCTGCAGTGTGACATGTGTGAGACGAAAGTATGACTTTTGTGACACTTGTGATAATGACAATGAGACATCATCGAAGGGAGTAATTTTGACGTGTAACAATTCCTCAACAACTTCTTTGGCAAGGGAGATTGCTTCTGTAATATCTTGATCAGCAATAAGTTTTTATGGAGCAACAGTCTTTGTTTCATCTTGTTCTTTGTCAGGGGAAATTACTTTTGCAGTAGGTCCTTGTGTAACAACAATCTCTATCTTTTGGGAAATTTCTCCAACAATTGTTTTTACTGGTTCTTGTGTAACAACATTAAGATCTTCTAATGTTGGTTCTTGTGTGACAACATTAAGATCTTCTAATGTTGGTTCTTGTGTAACATCATCCATTTCATTTCCTGTGTTGATTATGTCGGTAGCTTAAACAACTGAAACCCATGTGACTGGTTCTTTTGTAGCATTCATAGGGCATATTGATGTTGGTTCTTGTGTAGTAGCACCAATAGTGTCATGGGAACCTGTTATTTATGCTTCTATAGTGAATATTGTTCTCTTCTTCCTATGAATCCTTACTAAAATCTTGGCTTTTGTGGACCTTGTTATTTTCTTTGTAGATGATATTGCTCCCATGTCAGCAGGTACATGTTCAACAATGGGGCATCGATGAATTACTTCTCTTAGAGGGTGTTCACCAGTAATTTCAACATCATTGTCACTCTAAATAGAGGTTGAAGGATGTACAACTTTTTTAGGTTGTTCATCCAAGTCTTGAGATTTCCTAACAACCTCTTCCTCTTGTTGTTCTTCTACTTCTTCCTCTTGTTGTTCATTTACCTCTTCCTCTTCTTGTTTACTTCCTCAACCCTACTTTTTCTATGAGCATGAGGAGATGTTCATAACAAACCTCCCCAATTTGATTTTCTCTGGATAAGGCATCCAACAAAAGTATTTTTATCAACCCATGATAAGTAACACTTGCAACAGAGTTTCTTATGCTTCTCACATTTTGAGCTAACAATTTTAGGTTTCTCAGTAGAAAACAAGGAATATCAATCAATTGTTGATGTCGCAGGTGTGTAAGCAATTTGAAATTTTACCCAAACAACAGGTTGTGTCATCGTTCATAGGTTGGATACTTCTGAAAAAAAAAATTATGCCACGGTCAGTCATGGATGTCTTAATGAGAGATGATTCACTCTTTTTTTTCCTTCTTCAACCATTGCATTGCCTACTAGAAAATTGATTCAAGCTTCATTTAGCACAACTTTGTGTCGAAACCACCTCTCTCCTATATGTGGTAGGTCGGTTACTTGAGCTATGGATAATTCATTTTCTTGATGCATCTATTATCCAACCTACATTGAAGAAAATCCGATATACCTCTAGGTGACTCTGCAATTGAGCTAAACTTACAGGTTTGTATCGCACAACAGAACATCCCATCATGGAGCAGTAATATTCAGCAATAGGTAGATGGAAGTAATATCAAGTATTATTCCAGAGTATCAGGGAGTAATAACAAGTGCTATTTCAAAGCAACGGTGGAAAAATGTATCAAAACAATAACAATACTCATGCATATAATGTTCAATTGGTTAGAACGATGGAAACTGGCTTGACAAATTAGGAATATAAGGGGGAAATGACAAGTAGAAAATGGGAAATTATGCTAGAAAAATACCCAAATCAGGGAGAAATCGTATGGACGTGAGTAATAAAGTACAACATGCATGATGGTGGGAAGATAATATCAAGAAAAGTGAAAGAAGAGATGGTAAGAATGATGAAAAAGAGTAATGACCTCATAAATTTATAATGATCTAGAGATGTGTCTCTTGTTGATTGAAAAACAAACCACTCTCGATCGACTAAAGCAACAATTGGATATTATGGAAAATTAATAGATTTGTAAGTATAAGTGGAGTGGCACGTACCTTATCTAGATTGTATTGATGACTGAATGAATCAATAGTCGGTAACAACATGGAAAGAGTGGTGGTGGACAGTTGAATGTATTGAGGAATAATTGCACAGCAAATTCATAACAAATGTAGATGTGATATGCAACCTACGAGGATTTTTAGCAAACGAAACTCCATCGTAAGGATACAATCCATAGAAAATGAAGTTCCCAAACAATAGAGGATCCATAGCTAAAAAAAAACCAAACTAATGAGTTATAGACAATAGGATCTGCAAAAACCACGATGTGCAATGAATGACAAGCTTGGATTTGTACTAATCAGTGAAATTGACACCACTCAGTTCTACAACAATTTGGGGAAATCAGGTTCTACAACAAACGGTGAAGGTGGAGAATCTAAAAAGTGAAGAAAATCATTTTCTCGAATATTTTCTACCACCAATATTGGTTTTCAAATAATATTTGTCCAATTGTGCCCCAAATAGTTTTCACAATTGGGATTTTTTTTTCAATTTTTCTTTTACTAAGAAAATCATGCTGTGGAAATCTCAAATGGCATATCCACTATGCTTACAATCTCCAAATCTGAACAACTACTCAGATATTTTACAAAGGCATATCTGGATAATGGCTTCTAATATAGCCTCAATTGATGACCATTGACCATAAGAGGTATTTTCCCTTCATATATGGTGTGTAACTTGACAACACCATTATCATACATAGTGTCAACCCCATATGGTCCCAACCAATGAGTACAAAAATTTCCTTTGAAATCCTTAAACCTGGAATCATACAAAAGGGCCCAATTTCCAACCTAAATTTTTTTCTTCTTAATGAATCTATCATGTCACTTTACTCTTTGTTATTGAACAACAAATGTGTTATGTAAGGTAGTCTGAAATTTTTTATCAAGTTCATGAATTTGGTTCAATGGGTGCTTCTGATCTTTTGACAAGTTCAATCAACATGTAATGCAATTCTAACTATTTTGACTTCAAACTCAATAGGAAATACAACTTGCTTACCATACACAAGTTCACAAGGGGTTAAACTTGTGGTGTTTTTCCATGTAGTGTGATAAGCCCATAAAGATTTTGGATGTCTATGAGCCCAATATTTGTGATGAAATTGCACATTGTTGGTCAATATGGACTCCAAAACTTTATTGGTGACTTCTACCTACCCATTAGCTTGTGGATGATATGGTGTAGATGTCTTGTGTCAGATCTAATACTATTTTGTCATGTCCTGTATGAGTTTGGAGGTGAATTGAGTTCCCTGATCTGTAACAATTTCTCATGGTACAAAAAAGCAGACAAAGATCTCCTCATAAAGGAAATTTGCAACTACCTATTTTGTAGCCCTTGGAAGTGCTTTGGCCTCAGCCCATTTAGTAACATAATCAATGAAAACCAAGATATGAGCATTATGTCTGGAAGGTGGGTTGATAGAACACACAAAATCTAAAGCCCATTTATCAAAAGGTTCCACCACGAATTGAGTCTATAATGGCATCTACTCAGACTTAATAGGTTATCCCATTCTTTGGCAATTGTCGCAACTTCTCACGTGCTTTTTAACATCTTGAAAAATGGTAGGCCAATAATAATTGAGATGTAACACCTTGTTTACAATCCTTTTATTAGCAAAGTGCCCTTCACAAGGTTCATCATGACAAGCTTGTAGGATGTCATAAATCTCATCCTCTCTAACACAACGTCGGATTATGAGATCCATTCCTGTGTGAAAGAGGTATCCTTGAACCCAGGAATACATTGCACTTTTTTTATAATTTTCTATTTTTCCTTTGGTGAGACATGTGTCAGGAGCTTTCCTACAACGAAATAGTTAGCAATATATGCAAACCATGGTGTGTTAATAGATCATATGAATAGATGCTCATCGGGAAAAGTATCTTCTATGATAATAGCTTCACCTTTGTTGGTAATCCTGGAAAGAAAATATGCAACTACATTTTCTTTTATTGGCTTATCATTGATGGTGATATCAAATTCTTGCAACAATAATAATCATCTAGTTACTCTACCATCAATAATTGGTGTGTTCATTAAATAGTGAATGATAGAGTTATTAGTATGTACAAATGCAGGATATCCAATAATGCAGTGACGAAATTTATTAATAGAATATACTACGACAAGGAATTCTTTTTCAGTCATTGTGTAATTCAGTTCTACAGGAGTTGGATTCTTACTAATGAAATAAATGGCATAAGGCTACTGCTCTTCTTTATGTCCAAGACTCACTCTAATTGTTGTGTCTGAGGCATATATTGATATATGGGATCGTAAGGACCAATATGGTCCCCTTTAAACTGGTGCTTGAGACAACTTTTCTTTAAAATATTCAAAAGCAATTTAACACTGGTTAGTCCAAATAAATTCTACATCTTTAGATAATAATGCAAACATAGGAGATGTAACTTTACTAAAATTTTCAATGAATCTACGATAATAACAAGAATTTCCTAAGAAACTTCGAACAACCTTTTGTGATTTTGGAATAGAAAGACTGAATAATGCTTGAATCTTTGTTGGATCCACTTTGATTCAAACAAGTGAAATATGGTGTCCCAAAACTATCCCTTCAATTAACAACATATAACATTTTTCATGGCTAAGGGATAAGTTTGTTTCCTTACATCGAATGAGAAAAAAATTTAGATTGGTCAAGGCTTCATCAAATGTGTCACCATAAACCATGAAGTCATCCATGTACACTTATATGCAGTCATGTATCAAATCTGAAAATATACTTAGTACAGCTTGTTGAAATGTGATTGGTACATTACAATGTCCAAAGGGCAATACTCAGTAGGCAAAAGATCCCCATGTGCAGGTAAAAGTAGTCTTCTCTTGGTCCTCTACGGTTACTTGGATTTGATTGTATCCACTAAACCCATTGAGAAAATAAAAATAATTCTTCCCTACTAAGGTATCTAAGACTTCATCAATGAAAGGTAGTGGAAAGTGGTCTTTGGAAGTGGTCTTGTTCAACTCC
>ML790905.1:308385-330500 GCA_009831015.1 Picea engelmannii | reverse complement strand
CACCGAGTTAGGAGCTATGACATCGGGGCAAGGTAAACTCGTGGGTTTATCGTAGCGGTAGCCATACCAAGGAACTTACTCTGACTCTAAGATATGATGCAATTCCCTGGGGAAGGTGCTTTCCAGGGATTAAATTAGAACATCACAAGAGTCAAGCAGATGAGACGATTCTCAGTGGAACGAACACATGCTTCGGACTTAATCATTTTGTACAAAAACCAACTACAGCATATAAGTATACACATGCATCCATTACTTCCAATCTAAAACACCAGGCAATCATTCCACACAAAAACCATTTATGGGCATATAAACATGAGCACTTATCCATGATATTCAATTCAAAATACAAGGCATAAAACACTTATCAAATCCACAAGGCGTGATGCGACTGTTGAGAGGGGTGCTTGTTTCCACCCTACCATAGGCTCAGTCACTCCCAACAGATTTATCACTGGCCACCCCCGAGCTTAGACCACGATGCTCTGAGATTCAATCTCTTACTTCCAATTCAACGGAAGTTAGGGACGAAGGTTAATCTCATTGTCCCTTTACAGAAAAATAGACAAGAACGAAGGTTACTCTCCTTCTCTTGTGTTCAAAACTCCATCTAATTCGAGAGCTTAGGTTCTGCTCTGCGATCTTCGTTGCCTCCTTTGCCCACCCCCCACGCTTCATTTCTTGCATCCCTCTGCAAGATTGTGTGTGGCGCGAATTTCCCCGTCCGTGGTCAGGTCTGAGAGCTTTACGGAGGGGCGGTCCGCCCCATCCCCTCATTAACTCTTGAGGAGCCTCCCCACCTACCATCCTGATGGAAATTCATTCCTGGGTCAGAGAGTTATTTTGGTCTTGAGCAAGTAAAAACCAGTATGGTACTTGGTTCAATGGAAGTTAACGCAACTGTTCCGGGTTCCTTCCACCACCTTTTCATTAGCCATCGTGGTCTCTTTTAGCACATCCCCTTCCCAACAGTCATGCAACACATATTCATAACACAATTTACATTCATCGACCTTTTATACAAAGGTCCATCAAATCAAACATTCACACCTTCGAGTTTGCCATAGTTCCTAACCAATATAGTTATATTTACAGACCGAGGGAAACATGATGCTACAATTCCCTCCCCCTTAAAGGAACATCGTCCTTGATGTTCTATCTATCAACATGACGTGTATGTACATAAGTAAACAAAATCGAATRTGCTTGTTTCATGGCATCTTCCATTTCCCACGTAGCCTCATATGGGCCAAAGTGTTTCCACTGCACCTTGACCTGTTCAATGGTTCGGTTCMTGAGTGGGGTTTCCTTCCTGTCTAATATGCATTGAGGTTCTGGCAAGAATTCTCCCTCTGGTTCCACCTGGATCACATACCAGTCAATTATATGATTAGAATCATGTACATATTTCTTCAACAATGAAACATGGRAAACATTATGTGYTTTTACTGTGGGAGGGAGTGCTAGCCTATAGGCTACAGGTCCCACTCTATTTAGAACTTCAAAGGGTCCACAATACCGAGGTGCCAACTTGGCACAAGCTCCCATCCTCAAGGAACTCTTTTAGGCCTAACTCTGAGATAGACATGGTCTCCCATCTTAAATTCTCTGGGGGTTCTCTTTCTGTCAGTGTAACTTTTCTGTCTATTCTGAGTGATTTTCATAATTTGCTTTATCGGAATCACTTGTTGTTCCATTTATTTCAACATGTTGGGTCCAATAGTAATTCTATTTACGATATTACTAACTAATTGGAGTGTTGCACAACCTACCATAGAGGACTTCAAAAGGACTCATCTTCAATTATTCTTGGTAGCCGTTGTTGTAGGCAAATTCCACTAGTGGCAGGTAATCTTCCCACTTCTTAGGTTGATGCATTACATGCATCCTTCACATGTCTTCTAATATTTGGTTCACTCTTTCTATCTGTCCATCGGTTTGAGGATGATAGGCTATGCTAAACAATAATTTGGTCTCCAGACCAACCATCAAGGATTTCCAAAAGTTTGAAGTAAATTTTGTGTCTCTGTCAGACACGATTTCCTTAGGCATGTCATGTAGTCTAAATATCTCTTTCATGAATATGTCGGAAATATCTATTGCCTTGCAAGTTGATTTGACGGGAATAAAGTGAGCGGACTTGCTTAATTTTTCCACCACTACCATGATGGCGTCATTATGTTTGGTCGATGTTGGTAATCCGGTGATGAAATCCATGGAGATGGTTTCCCATTTCCATTCTGGGATTGGTAGAGTTTGTAATAATCCTGCTGGGTGTTGGTGTTCTGCTTTAACTTGTTGGCATTCTATACATTTGGCTAAATACTCAGCTATGTCTTTCTTCAATCCAAGCCAATAGAATTGTTTCCTGGTGGTCGTGATCATCTTCTGGTATCTTGGGTGACTAGTATATGGTCTTTTATGTAGTTCATCCATTATGAACCTCTTCAAGTCGTCACAATCTGGAATATACAATTTGTTTCTGTAAGTTAGGAGACCTCCATCTAGCATCTGGTAGCCTTCATACTTTAGCCCTGCGGGTTCTTGCTCCAGGTACAAGGTCACGATCTGGAAGAATGTGTATGTTTCTTGTGCATTCCGAACTCTTTCCTTGACATTTGTCTTGCAGGTGCTCACTGCTACCAGGTG
The DNA here is from genome assembly GCA_009831015.1 of Picea engelmannii. Classification (NCBI taxonomy): domain Eukaryota; kingdom Viridiplantae; phylum Streptophyta; class Pinopsida; order Pinales; family Pinaceae; genus Picea; species Picea engelmannii. Next base: position 327,851 of record ML790905.1, on the reverse strand, counting down.
AATTGTTTTCATACTTCTGCTAAGGGCATCGACCACCTTATTTTCCTTTCCTTTGATATGTTTGACTTTGAAATCAAACTCGCTAAGGAGGGTCATCCACCTAGCTTGTCTAGAATTGATTTTTGATTGGTCAAACAGGTGTCGCAATCTGCAGTGGTCTGTCATAAGTACAAATTTTCTACCCAGGAGGTAATGCCTCCACATTTTCAAGGCATGCACTATGGCGGCCAACTCTAGATCATGTGTCACATAGTTGACTTCGTGCTCATTCAATTTTTGGGATTCATAGCAAACTACTCTTCCTTCTTGCATAAGGACTCCTCCGAGCCCTTCTTTGCAGGCATTTATGCACACGAGGAAGTCATTTCTAGGATCAACGATCTTCAGCATGGGTGCGTGGGTCAGAAGGTATTTCAGGGATTGAAATCTTTCTTTACATTCTTGTGTCCATATGAATTTAGCTCCCTTCTTCTGGAGGGCAGTGATTGGACAACCAATCTTGGAGAATCCTTTTATAAATATCCTATAGTATCCTGCTAATCCCATAAAGGATCTGATATCCGAAGCGTCCTTTGTGGTAGCCCATTCCATGATAGACCTTATCTTTTCAAGGTCTACTGCTACCCCTTCTTCAGATATGACATGGCCCAAGTAATGTATTTGCTTCTGGAAAAAATCACACTTGCTAAATTTGGCATAGAGTTGATGTTCTCTTAGCACTTAAAGCACAAGTCTAAGATGTTCCTCATGTTCCTCTCTATTCTTGGAGTAGATTAAGATATCGTCAACAAAATCCAGTACAAATTTGTCTAGGAATTTTCTGAGCACATTGTTCATCAAGCACATAAAAGTGGCAGGGGCATTGGTTAATCCAAATGGTACTACCACAAACTCGTAGTGACCATATCTTGTCCTGAAGGTGGTTTTGTGGATGTCTTCACTCTTGATTCGAACTTGATGGTATTCAGATATCAAGTCAATCTTTGAGAAGATGGAAAAACTTCCCAATTGATCGAACAAGTCATCGATCCTGGGTAAGGGGTACTTGTTCTTTATGGTTACCTTATTGCGTTGTCTATAATCTATGCACAATCGGAGGGTACCATCTTTCTTCTTCACAAACAGGACCGGTGCTCCCCATGGAGACACACTAGGTTGGATATAGCCTTTGTCCATCATTTCTTTTAGTTGTAATTTAAGCTCAACTAACTCGGGTGGGATCATCCTATAGGGTGTTCTAGACACTGGCACCGCTCTTGGTGCAAGTTCTATTGAGAAGTCAATGTCCCTTCTCGGAAGTAGACCCGGTAACTCTTTTGGAAACACATATCTATATTCTCTTAGTATGGGGTGGTCATTGAGGCTTGGTCTGTCATCCTCAACTAATTTCAACACATGTATCACATATAATGGACATCCCTTTCTACAATACTTTCTCATTTGAAGGGCTGATATTCGTCTCACCGAGACAGGTTTCTAAATCCCTTGAAGCATTATCCTTCTCCCTTCTTCACTTACACATTCTAAATTTTTATGGTAGCAGTCCAGTATGGTTTTATATGTGGCTAACTAGTCCATACCAATCAACAGGTCATATGACCCTAGGGATAGTATGTTAAGGATTGCTTGGGTGGGGAATCCACCCATGGTGAATTGGCAAGTTCCTATGACCTCCGCTACCTTTCTTTTGGTGCCAGTGGCTAATTGTACCAACCATGGCTTGGCATGTTTATGTGGCTATAATTTACGCTTATCAACAGCCTGAGGAGCTATATAACTCAAATTTGAACTAGGGTCAATTAGAATAGACACTAGATGATTGGCAATCATACCTTCCATCTCCACCACTAAATCTTGGTGGTTGGCTTGTTTATTATCCACGGCTGCATAAATTCGCGGCATACTCCTGGCCACGTCATTGACGGCGGTAGCTTCTTGGACATTGTAAATTGTCCTACTGTTATGTTGTCTATGCAGGCAGTCCCTCAGTAGATGTTCTTCTCCACAACCCCAACATTTCAAGGGTTCTTTCTTTGGGTTATCAGTCTTTCCTGGGGTTGATCTAAAAGGTTTATTTCTGCTCTGGGAGGGGAAATTATGTTGGTGTACACTTCGGGTTGGGAAGCTCATCCTTGAATCCTTCTTATATTTTTTAAATCTTGGGGATTTAAACCCCTTTTTCTGGAATCCTGAACTATTCTTCTGCTTCCAGCCTTCACGAGGTTCTAGCTGAAGCCCAAACTGTTCATAACAATATCTTGCCTTTCAGATCGTGTCTTCTAGGGTCCTTGGCTCATCAAACTCAATCCTATTATGAGAGTCCTTAGGTAGCCCATTGATGAATCATTGCGCCTTTGCCTTTTCTGCTTTTATATAGGGTACATACCTCAGTAACTCAAAGAATCGGTTGACATATTCCTCTATGGTGAGTTGTCCCAGCTTGAGTTCATAGAACTCTTTAGTATTTTCATCGAAATACTTTTTCGACAGATACTTCTTCCTGAAGTATTTTTCAAACCGTTCCCAAGACAGGTCTTCTTCATGAATTCCTTTCACATTCTTAAGGTCTTCCCACCAAATGGAAGTTTTTCCATTTAGGTTGAAAGTGGCTACTCGAGCCTTCAAGTTTTCCGAGAAGTCATGGACTCTGAAATACTTCTTTAGTCCAAGCAGCCAGGCCTCTGCCTCCTCTCCCTTCTTAATCTTGTCGTCGAAAGAGGGTGGTTTGGCCTTCTTAAATTCCTCGAGATTATGATCTTTGGGGTACTTTCTTTTCTTTCGTTTTCTTCGAGAGTGTGAACTAGTTCTGCTACTAGAAGATCCCTCTGTGTCGCTAGTTTCCTTTTCAAATGAATCGTCCGACGCTTGTCCCCTGTTTTCGAGGTGGGCCTTTCTCGAGGTGCTCTTCCTAGTGTGGCCACTTAAAAGACCACATTTCCGTATCTCAGGTGGAGTTTGACTCCTCTTTGTCTGTCATCGGTCCACATGACTGGTGTCAGATTCATGTTGTAGTTGTCTTTGTATGTCGGATAAACTCTGTAGCAAGACTACATTAATTTTCGTTTGCTTCTCTTGTTGTTTTATCAACCTCTCATTGTCGGCCTTGCAACTTTTTAGTTCGGCCATGAGGCTCCTCACAGTCTCAGCTAGATCCGTGGGGGTCTCTACCACCCTCCTTTCGTCAGACTCTTCATCTCTATTGTGGGAGCCATTCCCCACTTCGTGGTGTGTCACCATTCTATACGTTTGCAGTTTTCCATGGTTGATCGTCTGCTTGCGTGCAGACAAAACACTTATTGTTAGCTAACATTACATTCGTTCATAACCACCACATAATTCATAATTCTTAAATGCATACACATAGTAGAAATGCATACACACACAGGAGTAAGTTGTCATTCTTTCTATAATAAGGGCTTAACCATCCTTTTTAGGAAGGGAGTAAGGTAAGATGTCGCCTTTTAATGTGCTCGTCCATGAGCCCAAACAGGTCGAGTGTTGTAACCATGCTCTGATACCAATTTGTAACACCCCCATGCTTTGTGGGAGAATTAAATAAAATTTCTCGTTCACGAGCTGGATTAGCTCTTTGATTTCCTGTTGAAATCCTGTTATTCGATCCTCAAGCCCTATTGAAACCCCACCAGCGTGAACATGCACAAGGCACGAGATTCACCTATGCGACCACAGGTTGTGACCGCACGCCTATAAAAAAAAAGGCACTTCGCATTTCGGGACTTCGAGACTTCTGCATGCGAGTCAATCCTGATTCATGTTTCTCCGAATCCCTGACCTCTGGTTCCTCTCCGAGGCCAGATCTATGGTCCTGAGCTATCCCCTCGATCGACGGCTATGATCGCGTCGCGATTTTGCGTACCAAGATAATGAGCGTGAGCCAGCTCTGACTCTTCGTTCCCCAAAATATCGATATCCATTAGCTCCTCCTTTAATCTTCCACCCATATGACCGGCCGCCACAACCTAGGGCTTATTCTCTGAACTCGTCGGGACTTCACATTTTGCAAAGTTGGAACACAACCCAATGCCTATCTTTCGAAAGCCCGATCCCCGAACTCCTGATATCCCCTCACCCATATCAACGGTCATGGCTCTCATGTGATCTGATGGTTCAGATCAAATCACGAGTTCACAAAACTCTACCCTTTGACTTCCTTCAGCAGCGAGTCAGCGAAATGTTGATCCTTCGCCACGTGTCCTCTATCGGTGGAAGGTTTCGATTACTTCGGGACTTTCAGTACTTTGACGAGTCCACTCTCCCGCCTACACAAGGGTTAAGATTGACAATCAAGGTAGCTCTTGATGGATCCTGGGATCTACTGTCCCAGTTCCATCGCTACTTGCATAGACTGAAAGGGTCGAGGCGTTAACGCCTATGCTCCTCCTCTAGATCCATTAGTCTGAATAGACCTAGGATACTTCCGAAAGGATCTCGTCCGTTCATCTACTAAACAAAAGGATACTCCCTTTTGATAATTTGACTCGATATCCTTTATGAAATCGGGCAACAAAATTTAACCTCTCAGAGCTTCGAGCCTCCACGGCTCCTAAGCCTTCGAAAACTAACTCCTTCTTACATAGGGTTCCCAGAACCAGGTCACCTGAACCTTCAGATGATTCTTGGGCAAATTATCCCTACTCTTAGTCGGGTTTCTGGATAAGGGCTCCGGTGTGTTTCAAAGTGCCTAAGCTACTGACCTGAATGAAGTGCTTTCCTAACTCACCGAGTTAGGAGCTATGACACCGGGGCAAGGTAAACTCATGGGTTTACCATAGCGGTAGTCATACCAAGGAGCTTACTCCGACTCTGAAATATGATGCAATTCCTTGGGGAAGGTGCTTTCAAGGGATTAAATTAGAACATCATGAGAGTCAAGCAGATGAGACAATTCTCAGTGGAACGAACGTATGCTCCAGACTTAATCATTTTGTATAGAAACCAACTACGACATATAAGTATACAAAATGCATCCATTACTTCCAATCTAAAACACAAGGCAATCATTCCACACAGAAACCATTTATGGGCGTATAAACATGAGCATGTATCCATGATATTCAATTCAAAATGTAAGGCATAAAACACTTATCAGATCCTTAAGGCATGATGCGACTACTGAGAGGGGTGCTTGTTTCCACCCAACCATAGGCTCAGTCACTCCCAATGGATTTATCACTAGCCACCCCCGAGTTTAGACCACAATGCTCTGAGATTCAATCTCTTACTTCCAATTGAACAAAAGTTAGGGACGAAGGTTACTCTCCTTCTCCCTTTACAGAAAAATAGACGAGGACGAAGGTTACTCTCCTTCTCTTATGTTCAAAACTCCATCTGATTCGAGAGCTTAGGTTCTACTCTGCGATCTTCGTTGCCTCCTCTACCCACCCCCATGCTTCATTTCTTTCATTCCTCTGCAAGACTACGTGTGCTACGAATTTCCCCGTCTGTGGTCAGGTCAGAGAGCTTTACGAATGGGCAGTCCACCCCATCCCCTCATTAACTCTTGAGGAGCCTCCCCGCCAGCATTTCGTTGACTCACTACTGAAGGAAGTCAAAGGGTAGAGTTTTGTGAACTCACGAGACTCAAACTCATGATTTGATCTGAACCATCAGATCACATGAGAGCCACGACCGTTGATATGGGCGAGGGGATATCGGGAGTTTGGGGATTGGGCTTTTGAAAGATAGGCATTGGGTTGTGTTCCAACTTTGTGAAACGTGAAGTCCCGATGAGTTCGGATAATAAGCCCTAGGTCGTGGCGACCAGTTGTATGGGTGGAAGATTAAGGGAGGAACTAATGGATATCGAGATTTTGGGGAATGGAGATTCAAAGCTGGCTCACGCTCATTATCACGGTATGCAAAATCGTGACGCGATCACAACCATCAATCAAGGGGATAGTGGAGGACCATATATCTTGCCTGGGAGAGGAACCGAAGGTCAAGGATTCGAGGAAACAGGAGTCAGGATTGACTCGCATGCAGAAGTCTCGAAGTCCCGAAATGCGAAGTGCCTTTTTTTTTTATAGGCATGCAGTCACAACCTGTGGTCGCATAGGTGAAGCTCGCGCCTTGTGCATGTTCACGTTGGTGGGGTTTCAATAGGGCTTGAGGATCTAATAACAGGATTTCAGCATGAAGTCAAAGAGCTAATCTAGCTCGTGAACGAGAAATTTTATTTAATTTTCACACAAAGCGTGGGGGTGTTACACGGTGCCGCAATCCAAACCATGGTTTCACCAAGGGGTTACATGTCAGCATCAAGAGAATTGTGGGCCGAAAAGTGGGTTACTCCAAACTATCGAAGTGTGCTCCCGCAAATTGAAAGGCATGCAGTGATGTGACTTGCTAGTGCTCGATCATTGAAAATTTGAATAGCTGAAGTAGCTGGGGACTGTCGATCCATAGGAGGACACGTGTCAATCGATCGTGTGCTCTGGGTGAAAGCACTCCGGGAAAGAGTGAGTGAGGAGAAGTTGAGAATTGAGATTTCCGAAGCCCGGAGAGTCGAAGTGAATCTCAGTCATCTGATCTAGGAAGACACATGACAGAAATCTGCACACTTAAGGGAAAAGCGAAGGTTGAAAGTTGAGATTCCTGAAATCTGAAGACCCAAATAAATCATAGTCATCTATCCATGGGAGACACGCGTTAGTAGATTGCGAGCTTCAGATAAAAACATTTCGGAAAAAGTTGAAGTTTGAGTTTTCCGAAGTCTGAAGGCCCGAAGGAATGGCATTCGTTTATCCCTGCAGCGATAACTTTCGAAGTCCCGAAGTCCACGGTTAATATTGGTCGTCCGATAAGGGAGACACATGGCGATAGTTTGGCCGGTTTGGGAAATCAGAGTTCAGGAGAATTGGAAGTGTGCTAGTGTGGAAACTCCTGAAGTCTTGAAGCATGAAGAGTTGAAGTAGTGGGGCACGATGAAGTTACCAGGTGGTGATGTGGACCCTAGAATTTCCGAAGTGACCTGGCTTGTGAACGTCACTGGGGATGACGTGGACATAGGGGATGTGCACCACGAGTCAGTAAGTTTTGAGCATGTGGATGATTGAAATGTCAGCTAGGACGTGACACGTGTCACCCGCCTGATTGGACCACGTGTCCGCTTACAGTATTTCGCTACGTGGCGATGAATCGTGGACTCTAGAGAAATTACTTCAAGAGTTTTTAGTTGAGATCTGAAACTCCAAAAGCCCGAAGAGCCGGAGACCCGAAATAAACGTCGACTGTTGCATCGTCCGATGTAGACCTGAACCGTCAGATTAGGAGAACAGGTGGCATGAAGCTATGGATTCCGGGTAAGGACCCGAAGTAAACGGTGATCGTCAGAATGTCCGAAGTAATTCCCCACCGTCTGATTCAAAAGGAAGCGTGGCAAAATCCTATGTATTTTGAGGGAAGAAAAGTTTGAGACTTGAGAATTTCGAAGTCCAAAATTCTGAAATGACCACAACCGTCGATCTGGGAGAGGTCAATCGGAACTATTGGTTCCCAAGAGGTAGATCTCGATCGTCCATTTAGAAGCACTGCCAACATCACAAGATGAATGGTCACCTTGCATTATGGGGATAGGAGGTGCTCAAGCTTTACGAAGCCAAGGGCGGGCCGCAATCGAGATCACGGTTTTTGCAAAAGGACACGTGGTGGCTCGAGGTGAATTGCGGGGCAAAAATTAGTTTGGTTCCAAACCACCTTTGAGCGTGGCCACAATCATGCGTCTGCATGAGGTCACCGCCTAAGGTCACATCTAAGGATAGGCCAAGAGAAAAGGGGCTAGCGCCAACTCTAAGATTTTCGCAAGGGCGAAAGAGAAGGTCGCGGGAGCCATCGGACTTGCACCTGAAAAGCCAGAAGGGCATGTGTTTAGATACAGAGAAAAACCATCAAGGTTTTAGAGAGACAATTTGGCTTGGGATTGAAGACCCTTGACCGGGAAGTCACGCAACCTTAGGAGAGAAGGGGGTATGCATTAAGAAATAAAAGGAACTGTAGGATTGTTGACAATTTTGTTTATCATATGCGTAATTCTAACAAAATGGTCGCTTGCACATTTTGCATAATTAAGGGGCTTAAGCACATCAACTCGAGATGTGCAATGAGGAAATGGAAGAACATGAGGGAGCCTCCAGTCATGATAAGGAAGTCGAATTCCAGAATACCAGAGTTGGTAATGCAAAGACAGAGTACAATGGACGCAAGGGAAAAGGAGAGCAGGAAACGTTAATAGAAATGGTAGGAAGCCTGAAGATGGAAGTGCAGAGCTACAAAGCAGACAATGAGAGACTAATGAGAGAGAAAAGTCAGATAAATTCTCGAGTGTTGCAGAGCTTAAATTAGTTGCAGATACAAACGAAGAAGGGATCAAACTCAAGACAAGAGGAAGAAGGCAGGTGCCATGAAAGAAGGGATGGTCGTGGAAGAGCTGGTTATTCCAGAAGTGCTAGTGGAGCTCATGGACACGACTCACCTCCTTACTCAGAAAGAAAGTTTTATGCATCGAAAGATCCCATAAGAAATCCAGAGGTGTCTCCTGTCAAACACCAAAGAAGGAAACAAGAGGTAGATAGTTTGCAAGGAGAGTTGAGGAAGCTCAAGCCACCTTCTTTTGAGGGTGAAAGAGAAAGGGAAGATGATGTCGAAGCATGGTTTCTTGGAGTCCGGAGATATTTTCAGTTGCATAACTATTCGTCCAACCTGGAAGCCATGATTGCCACCTACCATTTACACGGGAAAGCTGCAATGTGGTGGGACCAACTAAAGCAAGTGGAACATGTTAATGAAAGTAGGATCACTTGGAAGTAGTTCAAGAAGTACTTCCAGAAGGAGTACCTCTCAGAGCATTTCTATGACAAGAAAATGCAAGAGTTCTTTGAACTCTGATTGGGAAGCATGACTATGGAATAATACGAGAAGAAGTTCTTGGGATTGTTAAAGTATGTCATGTTCATTGGTGATGAGAAAGTGAAAATACAGAGATTTCTAAGCGGATTGCCAGCCTTTTATAAGTAAAATATCAAGTATGATGAACCCAAGACCTTGACAGAGGCCATCAAGAAGGCTAAATACCTGTATGAGAAAGGCGAGGGAAGAGAATCCCTGCAGAAATCTTGGAAGGACAAGAAAAATGAGAAGTCCAATCAGAGGAGGAAAGGATTCAAACCTCCCTTCAATAGGGATGAGCCTAATAGGAATCATCAAGATCAGTATGCTAAGGGGGATTCCAAGAAGGAAGATTCCATGGGAAAAAGGGGAAGACCACCAATCCAATGTTGGGGATGCAAGGAAGATCACATGTACAAGGATTTCCCACACAGAGAGGACAGAGTGAAGACTGTGTACAACATCCAATAGGCTACAACAGTCGAAGATATGGGAAGAATCTATGCGGCTTTAAATTATCGATAAGCAGAGTACTAGTCCAATATGATCGAGGTGGAAGGTAAGATCATAAATTTGCCTATGGCTATTTTGATTCATTCAGCAGCAAGTCATTACTACATTGATCCTAAGATAGTGGATAGATTTCATTTGGAGAAAAGTAAACTTGGAAAAGCAAGTTTGGTTCAGTTAGCCACTGGAACCAAAAGAAGAATCCATGATATCGTCAGAAGTTGTTCCATAAGTCTCAATGGCGTGAATACTAGGATGGATCTAAATATCATACCATTGGGGTCTTATGATATTATGATTGGAATGGATTGGTTGGACAAGCATCATGTTGTCCTAGATTGTCATAACAAGACATTTACATGTCTTGATGGAAATGGAAAACAGAGCACTGTGAAAGGAGTTCCAAGACCCATCTCTATAAGGGAGATTTTAGTGTTACAGCTGAAAATATGTTTTAGGAAAGGATGTCAATTGTATGTAGCTCATGTGGAAGAGCCAGATAATACAAAAGGGCCAAGCTTCGAAGATTTCTTGGTACTACAGGAATTTGAAGATGTATTCCAAGAAATACCCGGATTGCCACCAAGGAGGGAGATAGATTTCTCAATTGATTTAGTGCAAGGAGTTTCCCCGGTGTCAAAAACACCTTACAGAATGAGCACACCAGAGTTAAAAGAATTACAAATTCAGTTGGAGGAATTGTTGAAGAAATGGTACATACGTCCAAGTGTTTCACCTTGGGGAGCACCAGTACTTTTTGTTAAAAAAAAGGATGGAACCTTGAGGCTGTGTATTGACTTCCGACAGCTGAACAAGTGCACTATAAAGAACAAGTATCCTCTACCCTGAATTGATGACCTCTTTGATCAGCTAAGAGGAGCAAAGATATTTTCAAAAATTGACCTGGGAGAAAATAAATTTTCAAGAATGAACCCATTCTGAAGCCTTGTATGGTAGGAAATGCGATACTCCAGTAAGTTGGGACAACCCAGCAGATAGAGTGGTACTTGGGCCGGAGTTGCTCAAGGACATGGAAGACCAGGTGGTTAAGATCAAGAAGAATTTAAAGGCAGCTCAGGATAGACAGAAAGTTTATGCAGACAAGAACAGGACAGCTAGAGAATTTAAAGTAGGGGAGCATGTACTTTTGAAAGTGAAGCCCAAGAAAAGCTCTTTAAAATTGGGTAGTTGTACAAAGTTGGTAGCCATATTTTGTGGTCCATTTGAAATATTGGACAAAATATGGCCAGTTGCATACATGCTTTCTTTGCCTACTTCCATGAATGTGCATAATGTATTTTATGTATCTTTACTAAAGAAATATGTACATGACTCTAACCATGTTATTGATTGGCATCTAATTTAGGTAGAGACGGAGGGAGACTTTCAGGTTTAGCCAGTGTGGGTATTGAACAGAAAGGCCAAAATGCTCCGGAATCAAGTTATAGAGATGGTAAAAGTTCAGTGGACCTGCTACGGTCCTGAAGATGCTACCTAGGAGCATGAAGATGCCATGCGGGCAGAGTACCCACAGCTTTTTGAATAAATTTGAGATTTTGATCTCTATTTTGTATATGCACTGAGGACAGTGCCAAGATAAGGGGGAGGGGATGTAACACCCCAGGTTTCGAACCCCCATTTTAAATAATGTATTGTTACAATGCTGAGAGGCCCGAGTGCCCAAACAATTATTAAAGGGCCAGTATTCAAAAGAAATGTAATGTTTTGATCATCATTAATAATAAACACATCGTTGGTTGCTAGGCAGACAAGGACTAGAGTTATAGGGGGCTATGATTCCACAAGAGAGGGGACTTGAGGGGCTAAATATTTATTCCTATGTTAATTACCATTTTTGCCTAAGGGAGGGGATCGGTTACGTGAGCTTATTGGGGAAGGCCAGGAGGTTCTTGATTCCCCACGAAAATACTTAAACCCATCCCTATTTTGATTGTGAGGTTGGTCGTTGACTCATCCACTTCTTCACTCCTACATTCATACCATTCTTTCCCTCACACCCTTTCATGCACTAACTCACCCATCCATTGATCCATCCTCACCTGCGTCTTGACTTGGAAAAAGGGAAAGGAACTGCTGAGAATTAGCCACGAGATAGTTGGTTGTAATGGTCATTGGTGCAATCTAGCCATGACTTGGGGCATGCATGTCTGAGATGCGTTGTCATGTGCCTTGTTTTTCTCACAACTGCGAGTCTTGAGAGTTTCAGCATTGAGATTTTGGACCAGCTATGCTGGAGGCCCTTGAAAAAGGAGAAGGACTGCTTGAGGGACTGCATGGCAGAGAAGGGTGGAGGTCCATTCTCTTGGGCGGTACAGGCTGGGTAGAAGAGTGTTGGGTACTTGGATTGTTGTGGGTGCTGGGAAACCTGTGAGAGCTTGAGAGTTGACTAGTTTGGGAAGCCAAGTACACTCTGGAACCGTCCTTGTGTATTCATAGCCCTAGCTCGGGGGTGACACTGTTGTTGAGATTTGGAGTAGTGGTGTCTACGGTTAGGTGGAACATCCTTGGTCTGCAGCCAGTTGGTGTCACCTTTTTATAAAGATAAGTGCTCTCTGTTGTGATATTATTATTTGTGTATGAATGTATTCCGCTGTGTATTTTAATTATCGTTTAACTAAATCTTAGATTATGTATGCTTGTTGGATATTGTTGTGCATGTCGCTAAATCTTGTATCTTATGTGTTCTTATTAATTAAAGAAGGTATCAGTAAGAGTACGAAATCCAAAGGTGGGCTTGTAGGTAGCATGCCCCGGCCTGTGGGTGGCTGGGGATGTTACATAATCGAATGAGTATGGACTGACACAGGAAATGGAAATTGGAAGTATTGCAGATGGATGGTTTTAAGTGAAACTTCCCTTAAACATGATGAGGCATGACAATTGACTTTGCAACATTGACTCGATGAGTACCAAGAATGTAACGTGACGACAATAAGAGCACTCTTCAACTGGACAAAAAAGTATGGCTATACATGGAATTGGTATGACTTAGAGACAAGCGGATTTCCCAATTGTAAGATGAGACACAAACATGTGCCATGTTCGAGGGAGACAATAGCTTCCATAAACGTTTCTCATAAACTTGACCCACTTCCTTCAAATTTTCCCCCGCCCAGATAGATGAGTACCTCTTTTTATTTTAACAAGCTCGAGGAGGGTAACACATGCTCGATATAACTCACCTTCGGTAAGTTCCTCTTCCTTTGTTTAATGAACTGGAAGAAGTAAGGGTTTGTTCCCATTTCGGTCCTTCAATGTGTAGTTTAGCGAGTCCAAAGAAGGAAAACTCATTGGTTTTTCATGTTTAGAGAGTCTGAAAAAGAACTTAAAGGTGACTCCAGGGTTGTTATTTTTCGTAATTTTAGACTCGTGAGGCCGAAAAAGCAATAAACTGCCACTTGAAAGACGCCCTTTCAAACCTTTTAATGAGTGTGAAAGGAAGCAAGATCACTCGACAATCTTTTCATGTTTAGAGAGTCTTAAAAAAGATTAAAGGAGACTCCAAGGGGTTCCTTTTTCGTATAACCTTTAAGAGTCTAAAAAAGTGAAAAAAGTATACTCGATTACATTCTCATGTATTTACAAACACGAGAAAGAACAAAGACTAAGCTTGGTATTGGTTTCATTTTTACACAAGCTTGAAACAAAATTAAACTTATGCTTGTAAATTCCCAACGTAATTTCCAAAGGTAGGGATACCCATGGATGGTTAGTACTATGCCTCCAACTTGAAAAGCTAGCATCTTAACTCCAAAATGATAATCAAAGGTTGGAGACATGCCCCCCCAAGCTTCATTTCATTCGTCGACTTTGAGGTTGTCACCAATTTTTGTACTAGATGGAGAAAAAGGGTAAGGGTGGATGAAAGGAAGGTTCAAATACGAGACCTAATGAAAGACTCGACTTGACATCTATGAGATCTAGCTAAAGAATCGACTTGATACCTATGAGATATAATGAAAAGACTCGACTCAACGAGAGAGGTGATTGTTTCATTTTTTAACAAGCTTGAAACAGGAAAAGAACTATGCTCAAGACCTTTGTTTCATTTTTTAACGAGCTTGCCAAAGAGAAGTAAAACTATACTCGTAGTTTTTTTTTCATTTTTTAACGAGCTTACAACAGAGAAGAAAAACTATGCTCAAGGCTCCAGGTTCAATCCCCAGATTTATGTTTCATTTTTTAACGAGCTTGCTACATAGAGGAAAACTATGATCGTAGCTTATGTTTGATCATGGCTTCCAAGAGGACAATGCTCAGGAAGGAATAGATGTCAAAGTACAAACATCAGTCATGGCTTTCAGGAGATATTTGCTAGATGGAAGAAAAACACTCTGGAAGGAATACATTTTGACGGCCTCGATAAGGGTAGGGAGATCTTGCTCCAATAGCCCTATCGAAGAGATGACCATGTCAACTACCGGATCTAAGTCAAGAGAAGGGAGAGATTCCCTCTCATGCGGGGTTGAACACATGGGGCAGGTCATTACATAATTGACCTGTGGTGGGGTGGACATCGCTAGCATGTATGGATCGTTCAGGGAAGGCGGATGGTTGACCATCAGATGAGGGTCAATGAATGAAAGTTGGTCGATCGTTACTATGTTTCCATTGTGAGGGAAACACGTCACTCAAAAGAGAGTGGACACAAAAGATCTCATAACGTAGACATAGTCTCGCCCGAGGAGTAGGTTAAAGTCAAAGGGGTCTTGAACTACCAGCACATCGACGTAGACTATTTTTCCCCCCAAAGTAACTGGAAACTGAGGAAGGATCCCTAAAGGTTGACTAGCTCTTCTGTCAAAGCTCTACATATTCTAAGTCATGGGCAAAAGCTGTGGGGAACCAAAATCTTTCCAAGCATTCACGGATAAGATGCTAACAGAAGAACCTTCGTCTATTACAGTGTTAGGAATATTCCTATGACAAACCTGTACGGTGATTTGGAAAGGAATGTAAGAAGGAAGACGAGGTTCTATCAAATGATTTCAATTAATAGAAATCATTTTATTGGTTGAAGGGGTTGCCATTGGGACGGGCGGAGTGCCCCCTTGTTCGGGTGAATCAGTATTGATGAAGTAGACCTGAGAAACATCCTCACTCTTTGAATGAGGAGTGGGATCGAACGATGATGGGACCGTATCGACGAATTTGGTTGCAATCTTCGAGGGAGGAGTGGCATCGATCGATGGAGGAACTAGATTGACCACTTTGGTTACACTCTTTAAGGAAGGATTGGGATCGACCGATGACGAAACTAGATCGACCACTTTGGCACTCTTCAAGGGAGGAGTGGGATCGATTCATGACAAAACTAGATCAATCACTTGGGTTTCATTGTTCAGATGAAGAATGAGGTTGATCGATGATGGAAGTGGATCAACTACTTAGAGTTGTGGTTCATTCGAGGATGAAACCAAATTGACCACCTAATCAACCGGACTGACCAGGGATGGAACCAGATTGACTAGTCCATCAACTAAGGATGGTTTGGAAGAAATCTTACAATAACCAGTTGGAATTTGAAGCTTTTCCAAAAAATAAGAAGCCTCGTCCATACGATTGCAAAGGTGAGAGCAATGATCACCTTCGCATAACAAGTAAGGAAATTTGACAGTTTTATTCTTCTTACCAACCTTAACGTCACTAGTTGACAGGGTGTCACCAGCATGTCTCGTAGGGGTTGTTGATGTGGAAGACCACATTTCTAAGACCTTGGGGTGACCAGGGCACTCCCTCGAAAAGTGGTTACCCTTGCAAAGCCTGCAAGGGTACTTGGGCTTATGGGTTGTTTGGGTGATCTTGGCATCATCAACACTCCCAACATGATTAACACTAACTGGTTCTTCTCCAACATGTCTGGAAGTGGTTGGAAGTTTGGACTCTTGCTTATTTTTCTTCTTCTTAATCTTCCTTTTCTTCTTCTTCTTATTCACCGGGTTACTAGCTTCAGAGCTTTCACTCGACGAAGCAGATGAAACGGAAGAAGACCTTGCAAGTGAAGAAGGTGAAGAAGATCTTACTGGTGAACAAGGTGAAGGATCAACATGAGGTTGATGTTCTTGGGGGGGAGTTCTTACAACCAAAGTACTTGCTTCATTCGGGATTATTGGAGTGGAAAGCAACCATGCCGATAATCCAATTGTGAAACTTGGAAGGCTCAAAGTAGCGATGTAAGGATGACCAACGTTTCTGTAAGAAGGAAAAACAAAAGGTTCCCCCGTGGTAGGTGTTTCTTCATTGGTCGTTCCGGGAACTGACACCATTAAACACAGATCCAACCTAGAGTCTGCTAGGGAAAACAAACAACACACGCTAAAAATCTAGGAAGCAAGCAAACAAACAAAACCTTCTCATAATGAATGCACTAGTTGGTGATGAAATCCAACGTCGCGGGAACAATGTCAGAAGGGACTGAGATAGATCGGGTGGAAAAGTTACGTTGACAACCTGCTTAATGGACTTACGCCTTGGTGCAAGCTTCCACACAATAAACGTGGATTTACCCTCCAAGGAGCCAGAGTGATTTTGGCCAACGTCGATTCCAGGTACAACGAAGACTTTCCCCTTCATCGTCACCTCGTGTATTGAACCTAAAGAAAGGACACTAAGGTTACCAAATACAACAATGATGCATGGGGAAATAGTCAACAGACTGATATACGTGCAAGGGCAGGGTAACTGAGCCCGAAATCGACTTGAGAAGGCCCGCACAATGTTGTTTTCTCAAGTGACCCCCAATAATACATGCAACCACTACACCAAGACCAACAAAGAAGGGTTAGTAACTCTGTTGGTATTAATGGGACCTCGTGATTGACCCTTGTGTGAGAAGGGCTTCTCAGGACAAAATGTAGTAAATGGATTTGACCTCTCCCTAACTCAAGATTTTATGTTTGTTTACAGCTTTGGAAAGTTATCTTTCACACCTATTCCAAAGCCCTACAACTAATCTAATGTAGGTTGCAAAGAGACCTAGAAATAAAAGTTTCTAGGTAGATTTTAATTAACGCGTAAAATTTATTAACTTGTTGTTACTCAAGAGGAAAATGGCGTGGACTAAATGATGGTTTGACCGACTCTAAACAATGCAAAGAAATGAGAATGCAAATATTTCACTTCGATGAAAGTTATATTGCGAGAAGAAGAAAACGTTTATCATTCCCAAATGCACAATGTCTCGAAATTTGATTAAACTCATTGATATCAAGATCCTCAAGAAATGAGTCAAAGAGACTGTACACCAATACACGATTCTTCAAGACCAAAAAATGCCAAAAACCATGCAATTTCACTACTTCAAATGCAAAGATGCCCCCAATATAATGCAAAGCAAGAAATTAAAACTTTTTATTTCAAAGATACACTAAGAGCAATAGCAAGTTTATTCAAAACAAAAGCAACCCAAACAAAGCCACTAGACAAAGTATAGTCTCTTGGAAAAAATCTCTGCAAGATAGACTAGGAAAAGCTGAGCAAAAAAGGGCAAAAATCACCAAAAACGGAGATCAATGCTCTTGTTTTCAAGGGCACATAGCACTATAGTGATCTGATATACACTTCAGGGGAGCGTTGATATAGCACTATAGTGATCAACGCTCTGATATACACTCCAGGGGAGCACTACCCTTCCCATAAACTCAAAACAGAGGCTTAAAACTTAGAAAAATTCATCGAGAATTCCCAGAATTTTGTGAAACTGTCAATGAAGAGGGGAGAAAGGAAATAGATTAAGAACAAACAATGAAAATGATCTAAAATTTGGCAAAAGGCAGAGACGATCCAAGGAAATACAAGTCAATGTCCTTCCCCAGTGGAGTCACCAATTTCTGTTACAGAAAAATCCCCCTGCGGACATGTGAATCTTCCCTCAAATTCTAGACCCCTAATACCGAGACAGAAACATAAAAATGGACACTAACATCCCTTTGAGATTTGCTTAACCAGTCAGAAAGAGAAACGAAAGGAAGAAAGTGTGATGCACCTCATTCCGGTGATTGTTCTCGCTGCTCCAATTTGATCTTGATCTCCAAACTCATTCACACAACTTGATACCTACAAACCACGAATAACAAAGAGACACAAGGAAACTCCTACTCTAGCATACTAGATTAAACAAATTCATATATAGTAGACAAGCATATGTAAAGATACATAAACTAGAAGGAAAAATAGGTCAAGCATATATTAATGAAAACATTAAAAAGACACTTACAATCTATAGATGCAGTTGTAGTAGCCTCTCCAAGTTCTCCTCGTCCAGCCCTTGCATGATACCCCCAAGATCATAAGTTTGATACCCAAAACCTTCCTCCCAAAATCATAAGTTTGATACCTCAAATCTGCCTCCATCCTCTTCTCCATGGAAAGCCCTCATTATATAGGATTTGGAGGCTTAACCACCATGGAGAGGATCACTCATCAGATCTCCAAGATATTTAGGGAGAAAATATATCTTAAGGATTTTAGGGAGGAAATATTTCAACCATCTATGATATCCTCGACCTCCCCTAAAAAATAGGAAACCAAATGTGAGGTGGATTCTCACACTAAATTAATTTCATTTTCATGAATATTAATAATAATTCATGTGCACATAGTATTTTGATCTTCATATAATATATTTATCCTCCACATTGACTATGTTAGGATATTTAGACACTTGGGAGTTAGTTAATATCTACTTGGTCTATTGTGTTGTTAGGTAAAAGTGTGTTTTCTAGTGTGTTTCTTTAGTATGCATTAGTATGCACTTGTAGTTAGGAAATCCGACGGGAAGCAGAAAGTGCATGTCCATGAGAAGAAGAAGAAGTAGTAGAATCAATATTGATGTTGTGCTTCTTCATCACTGCTTCTAAAGCTGCCATCTTCTTGAAACATTTGGACTCATCATGACCATCTTTATCACAAAAGTTGCAATGTCTGTTAGTATTCTTTTTTTTATATTTTGCTCCTTTGTCTCCATTAGGAGCAAAAGTTGTCTGAGTGGGTTTGGGACCCTTATATTGCTTGTTGTTGTGGCGAGGATGTTGCTTCTTGGGATTCTTGGATTTATCTTTTTTATGGACAACTAAGGCTTTGTTGGAGGTACCTGCAGTGCTGATCACTCTAAGTTGTACTAGCTTATCTTGCTCTCTAATCAAAGAATCACAAAAATTCTCAAGACTGGGTTTTTGATAAGCTGCCCCTACAGCCTCTTGTATGGCGTAAAAGGTAGATACAAACACAGAATATGCATTACCTAGCTTAGAAAGAATAAGATAGATGCAACGATCTTCATCTATCTTTATCTTACATTCTTCGCATAAAGTTCTGAGTGTTTTAAACTTAGATAGATAGTCTTCAATGCAAGAAAAATCACTTGGACTAAGAGTTAGTACTTGATTTCTAACTGTTGTGCTCGAATAATATTGTGTTTACCAAACACAAATTCAATCTTTTCCCAAGCTTCTTTGGGTTTATCAATTGATTGAAGGTGGAACCTTAAATCAAGAGAGATGGACATTCTGATTAATCCACGTGCTTCGTCATTCCTATTATCCCATTTGGCTTTCTTATCAGCATCAATGGGTGTTGTTTCCTTTCCCAAGGTAATCTGGTACAAGCCTTTACTTCTTAATAAATCCTCCATATGGGATTTCCATTGGAAGTAGTTGGTGTTGGTAAGTAAGAGATTACTTGTAGAAGCCATATTAAATATGTAGATAATACTGAATTAAAAACTGAAACTGATGATCTAAATGGAAAGAGCTCGAAAAATTATGCGGTTTAAAAAAAAAAAACAGCACTGAAAACGATCTTCAGATGTGAGAGTTATGCCCTTTTTAAAAAAGGCATAAACTGTAACCAAAGGACCACGTGGTAGTGTAAGTTGCTTTATGAAGTGAACCACTTTTATAAAGAGAAGAGGGGTTCACTTTTACAAAGAAAAAAGCTGCATGCAAAATAAATAACTCTAAAATAAAATATTAAAGCTACTTATAGTGATTCACTTTTATACTTGAAGTGAAATACACTTTACAATTTTAGCA
>ML790905.1:286345-303395 GCA_009831015.1 Picea engelmannii | reverse complement strand
GTGTCACTATTGTAAATCCTTCAATCCTATCCCAAGTTGTTCTTAAGGGGGGATGTTAGGATATTTAGACACTTAGGAGTTAGTTAATATCTACTTGGTCTATTGTGTCGTTAGGTAAAAGTGTGTTTTCTAGTGTGTTTCTTCAGTATGCATTAGTATGCACTTGTAGTTAGGAAATACGACGGTCACGATATGTTCCTGACATAGAGTGATCCGACGGTTCATACTCTCCTCGATCTTAACGGCCATTGATCCGTGGCTTAACACCCAATTGGTCCATGATCTCTATTTAAAGAGCATGGAGGGTCATTTGTCGATGATCGATTGTGAGAAAATCTCTTGTAAAATCTCTTTGTAATCTTTTTCTTTGCATTAATAAACTGCTCCAAGTGGCTGTGTTGGTTGGGGTCGTGGATGTTTCCCCGTAGGGGTTTTACCACGTGAAAACATCAGTGTGTTGATCTTTGATCTAGTTATGTGAGTGGTTATTGAAGGTGTTTGTCCTCTGTTGGAATACATGTGTTGTCGAACAGACTAGGGATTGTGACATATGTTATTTCATGGTGTCAAGGTGTATGCGACACTTATCAAGGTGCATATGAAACTTTCACAACACTTGCGACACTTAGGGCAAGGTTTCCAGCAAGCTAAATTGCTCACCAAACAAAGCTTTTATGAAGAAGTTATAACCAAAATAATCAAGGGTAAAATCTAGTACTAGTTTTCTTTTAGAGGGCATAATTCCTAGTTCGAGAGTCAGTGTGGGGCTCTGGAGAAGTCTATGGAAATCTCATGGACTGTAGAAGTCATCCATAGAGCCAAATATGAGTGATTGGTACCTGAACATGTGCTATCATGGAAAGATAATACATGTAGCATGCAGGGTAAAATGGTAAAAAATTCTAAAGAGCATAACTTTATGCTCATGAATCAGAATTGGGAAAGTGAATAGTTGATGGAGAGGTATTGAGGAGGAGAATCCATATATTAACCCAACAAATTATTTTGAGAATAAAATTGTATATTCAACTCAAAAGAAGATGACTGGTGGCATTAAAGGGCGGAAAAATTTATGCATTCTTTTCCAAAATTGCATATGTATTTTTTTTTTGTCTAGCAGAAAGGCAGTTTGGTTCCTATATGAGAACCACAATAATAGAATATTCCCAAGGATCCTATAGTAATGAAGAGGAATTTGTAGGTTTGCATGTTAGCATGGGAAATGGTGAGACCGAGTCTAATGGAAAAAGAGGTAGCCATGAACCTGTAACTATGAGAAACCTGTAGAGAGAAGTGTAGAGTTACATGGATGATAATGAGAAGATTATGAAGGCTTGGGATGAGATACTTCAAAGTTTAAATATGTTGAAGAAACAAGCCAAGAAATAATTTGGCACTAGGAAGGAAACTAGTGCTAGACAAGTGACAACATCCAAATCTCATAGCAGGAGGGATGAGCATGGGAATGACAAGTAGTCAAGGAGCATGAGTAGGTGCCATCATTCCCTGAAGCAATCCACTAGGAGAGCTCGTGCCAGTTTAGGGCAGGAATCAACCCAAGTGTGTATCATGTCCGAAGATAGAGGAGAAGGCCTGAGGGAGACATATTGCAAGGTGAAATCAGGAAAATCAAGCCACCTACTTTCAATGGTGAGCATAGAAAGGGAGAAGAGGTCGAGGCTTGGCTGCTAGAAATGAATAAATATTTCTAGTTGCATGATTACCCCTCAAGGGTAGAAATAAGAATTGCAACCTACCACTTGCAGAGAAAGGCAACTATGTGGTGGGATCAGCTTAAGCAAGCCAAGCATCTTCATGAAAAGAGAGTCTCATGGAGGAAGTTCAAAGGATATTTCCAAGAGAAATATTTGTCTAAGCATTGCTATGAGAGGAAGATGAAAGAGTTCTTTGAACTCAAGTTGGTAAACATGGCAATGGATGAATACAAGAAGAGGTTCTTTGAGTTGTTGAAGTATGTGGAGTTGATAAAAGATGAGAAGGTCAAAATCCAAAGGTTTCTTAGTGGGTTACCCTCCTTCTATAATGACAAGATATAATATGATAACCCTAAGACTTTGTAGGAGACCATAAGGAGAGCAAAGCATCTTTATGAGCAAAGCGTAGAGAGGCCAATCTTCCAAAAGAATTGGAATGAGAAGATGAAAGGAAAGAGGGATCAAAGGAAAAAAGGTTTTAAGCCACCCTGTTTCAAGAACAACTCCAAAGCAAATCAACAAGGACAACCAGCCTAAAATGAGCACAAGACAACATATTATTTTGGGAAAAGGCCAAGGCAGTAGCCTGTGTAATATTGGGGATGTGAGGGGAATCACTTATATAGAGACTTCCCTCACAAAGGTGAAAGAATGAGGACCGTTCACAACATTCAAGAGGCTAAAACAGTGGAAGACATGGGAGGAAGCATGTCAATGACTTATGCAGCCTTAGACAACAAGCAAGCCAAATTTTAGTTCCCCAAGATTGAGGTGGAAGGTGGAAAACAAAGGGGATTTCCGTGTGGAACCAATACACATCATGGACTGGAAATTCAAAGTGCTCAGGAAAAAATCCATAGTGCTGGTAAAGGTTAAATGGACCTGCTACATTCTTGAAGATGCAACATGGGAGCATGAAGAAACTATGCGGGAGGAATACCCACAATTTTTTGTCTATTTTGAAGAAAATAGAAGCAGAAAAATACAAGACTCCATTTTGGGCAGCTAGTTCCAGAACCACATCTCGGAAATTCTTGGTCAGCGTTGATAGCCCTGATAAAAGAATGGTGCAACCCAATGAAATGAAGGCAGTCAAGGGGGTGCATTTCTGGGTTCAACAAGTTGAGAAGAACGAGAGATTTTGGTTTGGACTGTTGTTGAAGGGTAAAAAATTGCATATTTTTTGTTTTTGCTTCTGAATATTGTGATGTAAATCCGTTTATGTATTTTGGCATGGTGTTGCACATCAAGGACAATGCATAATTGTAGGGGAGGGGGAATGTAACATCCCCAGTTTAATTAATGCATAACATAGATATGATTATGGTTGTGGCCAATCGATGTAATATGCGAAATGCATTTTATGTTTTTAATAAAAATAATGTGATGTTAGTTGCTGGGAATATGGATAGATATGGGGGTTGAATTTTTCCACAAGAGAAGAGAGTGTCTAAGAGGGGGGCCAAAAGGGAAATATTTTATGGGTATTAATCCAAACCTAGTTTTCTGAATTTATTTATCACTGGGGAGAACTTCTAATTTTTGTTTGAGTGTGTGAGAGCCCAATCATTAAACTCATGTAAGAGGGTGGGTGTGAGAGTCACATCCCATAGTTTTTGGAAAGCATGGGGAAGAAGCAATCAACATTGGGCAGAGTGAGGAGTCAATGGTCTTGAGAAAATAGAGGAAATTTGTATGGGCTATGTTATCACTCTGTAATTTCTTAGGTTGAGGAAGAAATTGACAGAGGTAACCACAAAACCACTTTGGAAGTTGGGATCTAGCCCTGCCAACTTCAAAGAGGGATCTCTCTTAGGATTTAGACTTGTTTGAGTTTAGAATGTTAGGCTAGTTATGACAGTTCGATGTTTGTTTGTTGAATTGTTGGTTTGGAACAACAAGGGAAGGCCATTGGGAAATGGAGTCAACTTATGAGATAGATCTGGAAGATTAACACATCCGTGTATTTTTTAGGAAACAAAGGCAAAATAAGCACAATTTCCAGCAATAAAAAGCATTCATATGATGGCATGATAGAAATAAGAAAAGCCCATTACAAATGAGAGCATCTAGGATGAATTTTCAGATGTAACTTTAGAAGAAAAAAATATAGATTCATGAACAGAGCAACATATACAGATGAATTATGAACATGAAATCTTAAACACATAGACCAATATTCACTGTATGAATGGAGCATCAGATAAGATGAATTCCAAACACATACTCTCAGTCAAATACTTGGGAAAGAATAATCATTAATGAAGAAGAGTGTTACAGAGCGAAAACTCATTGAAAATAAGCACCGTGATGAATCTCTGCTCTCAAAAAAAGTTTTTGTTATTAGAATTCCTGAAAAATTACATAACCTTCAAATACACAGGCAGGCCATACTCCCACCATTCCAACCCCCTTTTAATTACAAAATCATGGCTTAAATAACCAACATAATAACTAAATCTCCATAGTTTTCTGGAAAAGAGAATCAATTCAAAAAGCAAACTAAAATTGGTTCAAAAGGTGTTGAATTTGATGTAGACAAATCTCCTTCTCTGTTGTCAACAAATCTCCATTTGACTGCCACTTGTCTTAGATGAATTTGACTTGTCCTTTAATGAGGATCATGTTGCCATCTGCTCCATGAAATCTAGAATTCTCCCTCATATCCTCACATGTTATAGCCACCAAATCTGGGATAAAATCTGCCACTTAATAACTAAATCTTTCTTTGAAAAAATGGACCAAACTGCTAAAAATAGGGCTGCAATAACGAGCTTGTATCTCCCGTATGTTGATAGTTGTGTAAAATATGGAGGAGGTTTTTGTAGATCGACATGTTCTGAGCAAAAACCTCTCTTGGTTTTATGAAATTCATCTCCATCTGTCCGGGATCTGCGTTTGAAAAAGATGTGTAACACAGGTAGCAAACAAAATCCCCAAAATAGGCCCTAAAGAAGTCTTTGATTCTTCCATTCCATAAAAACTACGAGAAATCTCGGAGAGATTATTGTTATTTGCCCCGTGCTGAGAAAAAACCTCTTTCGATTTCTCAAAATTCATTATGGTTTGCCTCGAATCTACCTCGGAAGACGGGTGGTCGAAATGGACAAAAACGGTTTTTGAATTGGGGGAAAGTGGTTTTCAAAGAGGGAAAGGTGGATTTCGGGGGGGCGGGGGGGGGGTAGAGTGGTAAGTGGTTTAGAGGGCGAGGGTCCGAAATTACAGGGAGGTGACAAGTGGAAAAGATGAAAACCACTTTTCAGATCCACCCCTCCCCCCCCCTCTCGTTAAAGTTCGAATGGCAGGGGGGTCTGAAATAATAGTTTAACCATTGATTTGATTTGTTTTGTTGGGATGTGTGAGTGTATAAAGTACAAGAGTGGGGCTTTTAGACTTAGGATATAGTGTATTATTTAGTTTTTGTCGTTTTATTTAATATTTTTTTATGTTTTAATTTTTAATTTTTATTTGTTTTGTTTTTACGTGTTCGTCTTTTCTTTGTTTTATTTATTTGTTTTTAATTGTTTTATTTCTTATGGTTTGCTTCTTGTTTTATTTTTAATGATTTAATCTTTTTATTATTGTTTTGTTTTATATGCATTCTTTATTATTTGTTTTGTTTTTATTTTTATGTTTTAATATCTATTTTTATTTTATTTTGTTTTAGGTTTTTAATTGTTATTTGTTTTATTTATAATGTTTTTGTATTACACTAATCTTTATTTAATTTTTTTAAGAATTTTTATTTTTTAATTTTTAATTATTAACATTAGTCAAAATTAATTAATTATTTATTAAAAATAATTATTTTTAATAAATAAATAATTAATTATTATTACTTATTACCCTATAGTAAATTAATTAATAGTTATTAATTAATTAAATTAGGGTAATAAATTAATTAGTAATTAGTAATTAGGTTAGGGTAATAAGTAATAGTTATTAGGTTAGGGTAAAAATAATAGTTTAGGATCTTGGAAATTATATGATTGAATCTGAGAATCCAAAAGTTCAATATCCTTCTCAAATATTTCAACAACTAACTCAAGAAAACAAATTTTACCCTTAGAAGAAAATTTGCTTGATTTCAAACAATGAAAGAGGGTTGTTGAAAAACTTTCATCAATTGAAAACTCTACTAAATTATCCATGAATTCCTTTAAAACTTCACAAGATAGAGGATTTGTCACATACCCATTCATCATGTTTTGCAAGAAATCTGATCAACATGTATTGGAGTTGCCATAAATGCTCTAAAATCTAGATTCTTTGACAATGGAGTTGCCTTGAAAACTTTGAAGCTTTGGATACTTTGAACATGGAGTCACCAAGTGAATAATTCACCCTTCTTGTGTCTGATCATTGTTCACCATCAATAATCAGATCTGGAACTTGATACACTTTTCTGAGGAATATCCCCAGTATGGTCGCCAAAATGTTATCACTTCGTAATTTCTTAGGCTGAGGAAGAAATTGACAGAGCTAACCACAAAACCACTTTGGAAGCTAGGATCTAGCCCTGCCAGCTTTAGAGAGGGATCTCTCTTAAGATTTAGACTTGTTTGAGTTTAGAATGTTAGGCTAGTTATGACAGTTCGATGTTTGTTTGTTGAATTGTTGGTTTGGAACAACAAGGGAAGGCCATTGGGAAATGGAGTCAACTTTTGAGATAGATCTGGAAGATTGACACAACGGTGTATTTTTGTGGGAACAAAGGCAAAAGAAGCACAATTTCCAGCAATAAAAAGCATTCAGATGATGGCAGGACAAAAATACGGAAAACCCATTACAAATGAGAACATCTAGGATGAATTCTCATATGTAACTTTAGAAGAAAAAAATATAGATTCATGAACAGAGCAACATATACAGATGAATTCTGAACATGAAATCTTAAACACATAAACCAATATTCATTGTATGAGTGGAGCATCGGATAAGATGAATTCCAAACACATACTCTCAGTCAAATACTTGGGAAAGAATAATCATTGATGAAGATGAGTGTTACAGAGGGAAAGCTCACTAAAAATAAGCACCGTGATGAATCTTTGCTCTCAGAAACAGTTTATGTTATTAAAATTCCTGAAAAGTTACATAACCTTCAAATACACAGGCAGGCCATACTCCCACCATTCCAACCCTCTTTTAATTACAAAATCATGGCTTAAATAACCAACATAATAACTAAATCTTCATAGTTTTCTAGAAAAAAAGAATCAATTCAAAAACCAAACTAAAATTAGTTCAATGGGTGTTGAATTTGATGTAGACAAATCTCCTTCTCTTGTGTCAACAAATCTGCATTTGACTGCCACTTGTCTTAGATGAATTTGAGTTGTCTTTTAATGAGGATAAGGCTACCATCTGCTCCATGAAATCTAGAATTCTCCCTCATATCCTTGCATGTTATAGCCACCAAATCTGGGATAATATCTGTCACTTAATAACTAAATCTTTCTTGGAAAAAATGGACCAAACTGCTAAAAATAGGGCTGCAATAACGAGCTCGTATCTCTCGGATGTTGACAGATGTGTAAAATCTGGAGGAGGTTTTTGCAGATCGGCATGTTCTGAGCAAAAAAATCTCTTGGTTTTATGAAATTCATCTTCATCTGTACGGGATTTGCATTTGAAAAATATCTGTAACACAAGTAGCAAACGAAATCCCGAAAATAGGCCCTAAAGAAGTCTTCCATTCTCCCATCCTGTAATAGCTACGAGAAATCTGGGAGAGGTTATTGTTATTTTGCCCGTTCTAAGAAAAAACCTCTTTCGGTTTTTCAAGATTCATTTTAGTTTGCCTGGAATCTGCCTCGGAAGGCAGGTGGTTGAAATGGACAAAAATGGTTTTTGAATTGGGGGAAAGTGGTTTTTGGAGAGGGAAAGGTGGATTTCGGGGGGGGCAGAGTAGTAAGTGGTTTAGAGGGGTGGTCCGAAATTATAGAGAGGTGACAAGTGGCAAAGATGAAAACCACTTTTCAGACCCCCCCTCTCGTTAAAGTTCGGATGACAGGGGGGGTCTGAAATAATAGTTTAACCGTTGATTTGATTTGTTTTGTTGGGATGTGTGAGTGTATAAAGTACGAGAGTGGGGCTTTTAGACTTAGGATATAGTGTATTATTTAGTTTTTGTCGTTTTATTTAATTTTGTTTTATGTTTTAATTTTTATTTGTTTTGTTTGTGTTTTGTCTTTTCTTTGTTTTATTTATTTGTTTTTAATTGTTTTATTTTTTTATGGTTTAATTTTTGTTTTATTTTTAATGATTTAATCTTTTTATTATTGTTTTGTTTTATATGCGTTCTTTATTATTTGTATTGTTTTTATTTTTATGTTTTAATATCTATTTTTATTTTTATTTTGTTTTAGGTTTTTAACAGTTATTTGTTTTATTTATAATGTTTTTGTATTACACTAATTTTTATTTAATTTTTTCAAGAATTTTTTAATTTTTTAATTTTTAATTTTAATTCTTTAATTTATTATTAACATTAGTCAAAATTAATTATTTATTTATTAAAAATAATCATTTATTAATTATTTTAATTTATCATTAAAACTATAACTTATTACCTTAACCTAATTACTAACCTACAAACCTAATTTACTAATTATTAATCTTTGACAAAATATTAACCCAACGAATTAATCTTTATTATTAATTATCCTAGGTTATCTAATGACTTATTAAACTAGTTATTTTTCATTTACCCTAAGTCTGTCTAACATTAATTTTGTGTAGGAATGAAATTAGCGGGGGAGATGTGGTGAATAAGATGAATGGACAGGGAGTGAGTGGCACAGCCGTGAATGAGGGATTGGGAAAAATGGTTGGAGGGCAAAGTCATCCGAGGAAACCAGGCAAGCCAAGAGCTTTTGTCATGAGAGCAACCACATGGTCCACAGATAGCAACTGAATAATCATACTTCCTATAATTTAGAGGACCCTAACAAGTTGTTACATGGAAGTTTTATCGACGGAGTTGGGCATGAACAACAAGGAGAAAGCAAGGAAAAAGAGCACCAGAACTGGAGCAAGGAGGCGGGGCGAATTTAGGAGAATGCTTGAGCGTTTTGGAGCATTTTTCAAAGTTGGAAATTGAAGAGCCATGTTTTCAGGACTAAAGAGTGAACTCTTGAGTGAGTTACATTGTGTCAGCAAGTGTTTGTTGTTGTTCTACTAGTGGTTTTCCTAATAGTGAGTTCCCAACAGAGAGATTCCTAGCTACCTAAGCCAGAGAGACCCCGAGAAATGAATGGGACACCCGATGGACTCAAAACAGTGAAGGGGTACATTCCTTGGGTTGGGCAGGTCAAGGGGAAGAGACTTGGAGGTATATTCGGGATAGTTGTAGGAGAATATCAGTGGGTTGTGTGAGAATGAGTTGTGAGTGGGTTGTGAGAGGTACCCTTCTCTTGTGGATTCCTAGCCCCAGCTCGCGGGTGACTTGTTTTTGAGATCTAGAACAACAGGTCTATGATTTGGTGGAACATCATTCCCAAGCAATTGGTTGCATAAACTTTTTATAAAGATGAGTGTTCATTAATTTCCTAAGTTATTTGTTGAGTTTAATTGTTGTTGCTTAATCTGTGTATGTGAATGGTTTACTAGTAATGTAAATGGTTCTTTACTGCATTCATGTTCATTTATAATGCATGTAGATGCATTTCATTATGGGCATCAAAATCTAGTTTAAAATATATTTAAAACATAGATAGTAAGCTACAACAAACAATTAGCAGTGAAATTTCAATTTTTTTTAGAGGTGTTCCACAAGCATCTACAACAATTATAAATCATGAATGCATCTAGTAAACACCCAAGAATTACACAACATTCAAATAAAACATCTACACAATGGAATAATTATAATAAACACAACAAAAACTTATTTTTTTAAAATATAATCTAACTAGTTGCATACGAAGGATGAGCCTCCCAGGCATAGGCACTGTTGCTCCAAATCTCAACAGCAGGGGACCCCCAAGTTGAGGCTATGAGTTCACAAGGAGATCTGCCCCTCTTACTGTCAACTCTCTACACTCAACAACCCAAACCCAAGCTCCACTCCTAAATAGTTCCAATCTACCAGCTCTCTCTTCCCCGCAACCTGCACAACCCAAGGAATGTACCTGTTTCACTACACTCAGTCCCTCGAGCTATACCATTCATTTATTAGGGCTCTTAGTGCACAAAGTTGGTCATGAACCTTTCAGCTAGGGACTTCAGGAACTCTAAGTTGTTTCAAGAGTGATCACAATAGTCTCCATAAGGCTCTTGAGCACACAACTAAACAATGTCTACCTTCAATCATATCATGGATGGTGCTCTTTCAACACTCAACTCTCTCTTTGTTTCCCAAAATATATGGTTGGGAATAGTTATTGGTAAGCATGGGGAAGAATCAATCAACATTGGGCATAATGAGCAGTCAATGGTCTTGGGAAAATAGAGGAAATTCATATGGGTTGTTACAGGTAGATTTTACATAGGGAGTTGGGCATGAACAACAAGGAGGAAGCAAGAAAAAGAGCACCAAAACTGGAGCAAGGAGGCTAGGAAAATTTAGGAGCATGCTGGAGCGTTTTGGAGCATTTTTCGGAGTTGGAAATTGAAGAGCCAGGTTGTTAGGACTGGAGATTGAACTCCTAAGTGAGTTGCACTATGTCAACAAGTGTTTGTTGTTGTTTTACTAGTGGTTTTCCTGGCAGTGAGTTCCCTTGAGTTTCCAATAGAGAAATTCCTAGCTACCTGAGCCAAAGAGACCCTAATAAATGAATGGGACACCCGATGGACTGAGAGCAGTGAAGGGGTACATTCCTTGGGTTGGGTAGGTCAAGGGGAAGAGAGTTGGAGGTATATTTGGGATAATTGTAGGAGAATATCAGTGGGTTGTGTGACAGTGAGATGTAAGTGGATTGTGAGAGGCACCATAATGTAACGTCCCCCAACTCAACCAATGAATGCTACTTGCGGAGCAACTATAAGAAATCGAAATTTCACTGTTAATTGTTTTTTATAGCTTACCAACTACGTTTTAAATACATTTTAAACTAGAATTTGATGCCCACAATGAAATGCATCTACAAACATTATAAATGAACATGAATGAGGCAAAGAACCATTTACATCAGTAGTAAAGAATTCACATACACATATTAAGCAACAACAATTAAGCTCAACAAATAACTCCATAAATTAATGAACACTTATCTTTATAAAATATTTATGCAACCAGCTACTTGGGAAGGACGTTTCACCTAACCATAGACCTATTGTTCTAGATCTCAACAACAAGTCACCCTCGAGCTGGGGCTAGGAATCCACAAGAGAAGGGTACCTCTCACAACCCACTCACAGCTCATTGTCACACAACCCACTGGTATTCTCCTACAACTATCTTGAATATACCTCCATCTCTCTTCCCCTTGACCTGGCCAACCCAAGGAATGTACCCCTTCACTACTCTCAATCCATCGGGTGTCCAATTTGTTTATCAATGTCTCTTTGGCTCAGGTAGCTAGGAATCTCATTGTTGGGAACTTAAGGCAACTCACTACAAGGAAAACCACCAGTAAAACAACAACAAACACTACCTAACTCTTCAATTTCCTGCTTCAAAAAATTCTCCAAAACGCTCCAGCATGCTCCTAAATTCGCCCAGCCCCCTTGCTCCAATTCTGATGCTCTTTTTCTTGCTTTCTCCTTGTTGTTCATGCCCAACTCCCTCTGTAAAATATGCTTGTAACAACCCATACGAATTTCCTCTATTTTCCCAAGACCATTCACTGCTCACTCTACCCAATGTTGATTGCTTCTTCCCCATGCTTTCAATAACTATGGTGTAACGTTCCCCCAGCCCAACCGAGGGACATTATGGTGCGGAATACACATAAAAACAAAATTTCTACTAACTAAAGTAATTATTTTGATATTAGTTGATTTCATGTAGCTTACAACTACGAATTTAAAACATGTTTAACTATTGTCTATAACCATAAAATAAATGCATCTAAAGCACACCAAATTAACATGAATGCAACTTAATCATTCACATGGCAACATATAAATCATTCTCAAATACACAAAGTTCGTGCACAACAATAACACATGTAAATAACATCGTAACAAGATATAAGACTTATCTTTCAAATCTATTGTGCAATCCACTGCTTGGGACGGACATTCCATCCAACCATAGACTGATTGTTCCAATTGTCAACAACCAGTCACCCCCGAGCTAAGGCTCGTGATCCACAAAAGAGGGTGGTCTCTCACAGTCCACCCGGAGCTCACAAAATCATAACCCAACTGATATTCTCCTACAATTATCCTAATTTTTCTACCAGCTCTCTTCCTCCTGACATACCAAACCGAAGGAATGCACCATTCATTTCTCAGGGATAACCCAAGGGATGTTCCATCCATCTATCTTGATTAATCCAAGGAATGTGCCATTCATTTATCAAGGTCTCTCTGGCACATGTAGCTAGAAATCTCTCAACTGGGAACTCAAGGCAACTTGTTGCTAGGAAAACTACTAGCAAACCAACAACAAACACTTGTTGTTACATTGCAACTCACTCTAAAGTTCACTCTTCAGGCCTGACAACTTGGCTCTTCAATCTTTAGCTCCAAAACACTCCAAATACATTCCATCTTTCTCTAGAATTCACCCTCCATGGTTGAACCAACTTCAAGCTCTCTTTCTTGCTCTCTACTTTGTCTCCTACCCAAAAACTTCATGTTTAAGAACTGTTGTCCCAACCCATACAAATTTCATCCCTTTGGCTTGCCTTTCTTGACTCACACTCTTCCTCAAGCTGATTGTACTCAACCCCCATGCACCCAATAGCTCTAGGATGTGACCACTCACACCCTCCCTCTTACATGTATTCAATGATTGGCTTTGGGAACACTCAATCAGAAATTGGAAGATTCATATACAAATGGAAATTTTAGGAAAATTGATTGAACTAATATACATGGGTGTTTCCCCCTTGGACCCCTCTTGGTCATTATTCTAGACACTTCCCCCTATTGTGGATTAATTCAGCCCCCATCTCTTGTCCATGTCCCCTTGGCAGTTGTCATCACATTATATTATTAAAACATAGAGACACAATTCACATATTACATCGCTTGGTCGTAGCCACATATTATATACACATAAGCATTAATTAAACTAGGGATTATAGTGGGGATATTACATTCCCCCTCCCCTGCAATTTTGCATCGTCCTTGGTGCACACTATGCCAATATACATATATGCAAATTTACATCACAATACTTAGAAATACAATTCTACAATTTCACAACTCCAGTAGCAGTTCCAACCGTAATCTCATGTTCCTCTCAACTCGTTGACCCGAGGAATGCACCATTCATTTATCAAGGCTAAACCAAGGGATGTACCATTCGTTCATCAGTTCTAACCTAAGGAATGAACCATTCTTTTATCAAGGTCCCCAGTGCAGTTGGCTGGGACTCTGAGATGTGGTTCCAAAACTCTAGCTGCTCCAAATGGAGTCTTGCATTATGTTTTCTTCAAAATTGTCAAAAATTTGTGGGTATTATGCTAGCATGTTTTCCTCATGCTCCCATGTAGCATCTTCAAGACCGTAGCAGGTCCATTGAACCCTTACCAACCCCATGACTTTGTTCTCAAGCACTTTGACTTTATGGTCTAGGATGTGTACTGGTTCGACCCGGAAATCCCCTCCGTGCTCCACCTGGATCACATTCCAATCAATTATGTGGTTGGGATCGGGTACATACTTCTTTAATAATGATACATGAAATACATTATGCACTCTCATGGATGCAGACAATGCTAGCATGTATGTAACTAGCCCTATCTTTTCTAATATTTCAAAAGATCCACAATATCCTGCTGTCATCTTCATACAACTTCCTAATCTTAGTGAACTTCTCTTTGCCCTCACTTTCAAAAACACATGTTCGCCCACTTTAAAACCTCTGAAAACTCTATTCTTGTCTGCATAAATTTTAAACCTATCCTGGGTAGCCTTTAAATTCTGCTTGATCCTTGTCATCTACTCTTCCATTTCCTTCAACAAATCTGGCCCAACAACTACTTTTTCTACTCGATTATCCCAACTCATCGGAGTGTTACATTTTCTACCATACAATGCTTCAAATGGACTCATTTTCAATGAGGCATGATACCCATTATTGTAGGAAAAATTCAACTAAATGAAATAATCTTCCCACTTTGATGTTGATCCATCACATACATTCTAAGCATGTCCTCAATTATTATGTTAGTCCTCTCTGTTTTCCCATTTGACTCTGGATGATATGTTGTGCTAAGATTTAAATTTGTCCTAAAACCTTTAAACAAACCTTTCCCAAAATTTGAAGTAAACTTTAGATCTCTATCTGAAACTATTTTCTTAGGCACTCCATGTAACCTGGCAACTTCCTTTATGAAAATATCTGCAATATTTGTTGCCTTATGTGTGGTCTTCACTAGAATAAAATGTGTTGCTTTAGTTAATTTATCCACCACCACCATGATGGAATCATGTTGCTTCATTGTTTTGGGCAGCTTTGTGATAAAATCAACTGTAACTACTTCCCATTTCCACTCTAGAATGGGCAATGGCTGCAACAACCCAGTTGCATGCCTATGCCAAGTCTTCACTTGCTGGCACTCTAGACATCTGGCTATGTAATTAGCCACTTCTTTCTTCATTCTTGACCAAAATTATTGGATTCTTACTACTACAATTGTCTTTAGATATCTTGGGGATCCAACATAAGACACCTTATGCATTTCTTTCAGAACTGTGTTTTTCATCTCACTAGAATTCGACACATACACCTTGCCTTTGTACATGATAATCCCATCTTCCTTCAGCTCGTAACAATAAAATTTCTGCTGAAAATTTCCTTGTTGCAATGCTTCTTTTATTTTCACATATTGTTTATCTGAATTCGTTGTTGCAATAATTTGATCTTTCAGATCTGTCTTGTACGTGTTGATGGCTACCACATGCGCTTCCTGAGCTCTCCTGTTGAGTGCATCAACCACTTGATTTTCTTTGCCTTTTATATGCTTAATTTCAAAGTCACATGCTTAACGTAATGCCTCCACATTTTTAATGCATGTACAATAGTTGCTAACTCTAGATCATGTGTGGCATAATTTCTCTCATGCTCTTTTAGTTTTCTAGACTCATAACATACCACATGATCCTTTTGACTAAGAACTCCACCAAGCCTTTATTTGCATGCATTAATGCACACAAAAAAATCTTCATCCGGGGACCTGCAATCTTCAATATTGGTGAACTTGTCAAGATGTCTTTCAGTTGTTGGAAGCTCTCTTCACACTTGGAAGTCCTTTCAAATTTCACTCCCTTCTTTTGCAAAGAAGTGATTGGGCTTGCAATCTTGGAAAAACCTTTTATGAACCTTCGGTGATAACCGACAAGACCCATGAATGATATGACTTCTATCACATTCCTAGGCGTTGGCCATCCTCTAATGGCCTCTATCTTCTCACGATCAACTTTTGTCCCTTTCACTGAAATTATATGCCCTAAGTAGTGGATCTTCTTTTGGTAAAAGATGCACTTACTTAGCTTAGCATACGACTTATGCTCTCTTAGAAATTGCAACATCATTCTTAAATGTTGTTCATGCTCCTCTTTTGATTTAGAGTAGATGATTATATCATCTAAGAACACAATAACAAACTTGTCTAGGTACTCCCTGAACACTATTCATCAAACACATAAAAATTGTTGAAGCATTTAATAGCCCAAATGGCACTACCATGAATTCATAATGCCCATATCTTGTTTTGAATGTTGTCTTGTTGATGTCTTCTTCCTTTATCCTTACTTGATGATAGTCTTATCTCAAGTCAATATTCGAAAAGATTCTTTCACCCTTCAGTTCATCAAACAAATCATCAATTATTGGCAAAGGATACTTATTCTTTATGGTGACCTTATTAAGTTGCTTGCAATCAATACACAACCTTGAGGTTCCATATTTCTTCTTTACGAAAAGAACATGGGCTCCCCAAGGTGACACACTTGGGTGTATATACCCATTCTTCAAAATTTCTTCAAGCTGCATCTGCAACTCTTCTAGTTCTTGTGTGCCCATTTTGTAAGGTGTCTTAGACACTAGGGCAACTTCGTACAAAATCAATAGAGAAATCAATGTCTCTCTTTGGTGGTAGTCCCATAATTTCTCTAAAAACATCTTCAAAATATCTCAAAACTATATGGTCTTCAATGCTTGCCACTTTGTCTTTGGTTGCCTCCTCCATATGGGCTGCAAACATTTGACATCCTTCCATGAAGCTCTTCTTCAACTGCATAGCTAAAATATCTCTAACAACTACAACTCTTGGAATGCCTTGAATCTTTCCTTACTTCCCTTCTTCATAAAAACATGTGATTGTCTTGTTGTAATAGTCTAGGACAACATGATGTGTTAGAAAAACAAGACCGTGGAGCAATAAAATAAAACAAATGCGGAAACAAAACACATAAGATACACAATACAATAGAGACACAGATTTACGTGGTTCACCCAGTGTGGGCTACGACCACCAGAGAAATTGCCAAGTCCTTCCTTTATTATTATCCATCATATGAAGGGATACAACCTACAGCAAACCCACTGTAACTTCCTCTTCTTTCTCTCACAGTCTCCTATCTCAGAATACAATATTCACCATCAACCATAGCCGCAATACATTTCCCTCATAAAAGAGGGTTGCCTTTTAGGGAAAAAAAACCCTAACATAATCTCTACCGTTAGATCTGCGACCTTATAATGAACGGTCCAGATTTACAATGAAATTACAATATACATTTACAAGGCAATTTTTCCTTCGGGGGCTTCACCCCCAAACCCCCGTTGGGGGCCCGCTTGCCCCCAGACCCCCCAATCGGGGGGATATCCCCCCTGGACCCCGCAGAGGGGGTACCCCCCCCTCTGCACTCCCCCGCGTGGAAAAGTGTACATACTTCTGGGGTGTAAATACTTCATGGGGTATAAACACGGCTGAAAGTAAAAAACCTCTGAATCAGGAAGATAATCAGGCTCCACAACCAACAATCTCCCACTTGGAGACTGATCTCAACAACTCCACCGCTGCTGTATATGTTGGACACTGAACCTTCTTGGACCTGGCAAATTTCTCATATTCATATTCATTCTTGAAGACCAATTGAAACTGAGCAGGAACTCAGTTTCTCCCTGGTTACTCCCTTTGTTAACATGTCTGCAGGATTCTGGCTAGTGTGTATCTTTTCCAACTTCAAATGTCCATCTTCCAAGGCAG